>JBBPBX010071651.1:0-18259 GCA_038048925.1 Garcialebias charrua | reverse complement strand
AAGACTAAGCATTCTCTTTGGAATATATGCCTTTGTTCTTCATTAACTTAAGGGAAACCTCACAACTTTGTTCTTCAAGCAGTGCTTAATTTCAGCTGGATCCTGCTGGAACAGATCCAGGAACTTTATTTTAACAGGGTGTATTCCAGTACCTGTTTACCGGTACTTGGATCCGGCTTTGATCCGGTAACTTTCAGACTTACTAATAATAAAGTTATGAACAAATATGACTGCCTTGAATGAATAAAATTTATATTGGATATGTAAACTGAAATGATTACATAAACACTCATTTTAAACACAGTAGCTATGTACGAGTGACTGATGTTTACTGTTTTCTTTTATACTTTTAAGAAAGAAAAAAAAAAATTGTGAATGAAGTGTTTGTTTTATTTTCATTCAACATTTATTTAGACAGGTTAATCCCATTGAGCCTCGAGGACTCATTTACAAGAGGGAACTGATTTCTTAAAGATTGATGACAGCAATGGATAACAATGATAACAATGGACAACAACAACAACAACAACAACAACAACAACAACAACAATAGACAGTCATAAAATAGGCATACAATTTTAAGTTTCTCAGTTTTTTTAATAAATCGAAAGCAAAATAGCAACCAAAAGAACAACAAGAGGAATAGCAGCAAAAAACAGTTAGATCACAAGTCAATTTAGAAAACTAAAAACAGGAGCGTGTCTGTATTGGTTTTTGTCATGTACTTTTTTCCCTTTTTTTAAATTAAATTTATTCATTTTAAAATATAACACACACAAAAACCACAAATGTGACAATACAATATCAAGAAATAAAATGAAGGGTGGCAGAATGAAGAAAAAGTCTTATTATATCAAAGTCAAAGTCAAAGTCAACTTTATTGTCAGAACTGCAATATGTACAGGACATACACAGGATTGAAATTGCATTTCTCTCTCAGTCCCTCGGTGCAACAGTAACCATTTAAACACTAAACAATTAATAAACAAGCATAAAATGAAATAATAAAAGTTTATATCTGCCCCCTTTGTCTAATAGTCAGTCCAAACCAAAAAAAAAAAATCATCAACAAGTAACAGAATAGAAAATAACTGATAATTATTGAATTACAAAATGACACGCAAAAAAATAATTCATGTATATTTCTGTAATAATCTGGTTTTGATTAAATTCTTAAATGTAAATAATGATGTGGCACTTTTAATTTCAGTATTCAAATCATTCCACAAACCAATTCCCTGAATGGAGGTTGGCCGACCCCTCGAACTGGTTCTGTATTTAGGTTTAACAAAAATGTCTTCTCCCTTTAGATTATAACAGCTTTGACGTTTAACAAAAAGTATTTGGATATTAAATGGTAATTCTTTTTTATGGGCTCTATACATGACAGACAAAATATTATAATCCACCAAGTCACTGAATTTTAACAACTTCAATAGCCTATATGCCACGGGGGGGCGTGACGTACTTCCGGCAAGATGCAACACCCACCCGCCACTTCCGGTTCCCATCCACCTCCGTTGTTGCTAGCGTTAGCTCCTAGGAGCCTACCATGACAACGACCCGAAACGGGAAGCGGCCGCGCGCTACCGGCACTACAAGTGAGTACCGTTGTGTCCGCCCACCGGTGGGAACAGCTGTTCCGCGGGGGGGTTTCGGCGAACATTTATCGCGGCTATCCGTAGGGGGAACGTCGCCATAATTTTATATGGTTTTATATGTGTATAGAGTTGTTATTGGTGTGTATGCTGATGTTTTATTAATTGTATTTGGTCATTTATGTTCGTGTCTTTCCCGCTAACCGGAAGTGCGCCGTCTGTGTAATGACTGCGGAGGTGCTGGAACGGAAGTCCGTGGCATATAGGCTACAATTGGTGAAACAATGTGCTAGATGGGTGACGACAATTTTTTCTGGTAATTATTCTTATAGCGATTTTCTGTAACAAAAAAACAGGTTCAGTAAATGTTTTACATGCTTTACCCCAGATGTCAATACAATAAATTATATGCAGAACAATAATTGTGTTGTACAACAAGTACAATGCTTTGTCATTTAGCAGGTTCCTGACTTTGTACAGAACGGCAATAGATCTCGCCATCTTTGTCTTTACTAAATTTATGTGATGTTTCCACGTCAGTTTGTCGTCAATGATGACACCCAGAAATTTTACTTCACTAACACGACAGATCTCAACATCGCCAATCATAAATGGAATATCAACAGTTTTTTTTAACCAAAGATCATTTATTTAGTTTTATCTAAATTAAATGACAATTTATTTAGATTAAACCAATTTTGTATTTTTACCAATTCTATCTTCATAAACTCAAAGATTTGTATAATATCATGACCACAATAAAAACAAGTTGTATCATCAGCAAAAAGGATACATTTGAGAAGTACTGAAACCTTAACCAAGTCATTAATATACAAAATAAATAATTTAGGTCCAATGATAGACCCCTGAGGGACTCCACATGTAATATTACAGAGCTCGAGGTTGGATCTAACATCATTGATTTGAACAAATTGTGTCCCGTTACTGAGATAGCTAGTAACCCACTGCAATGCTGGTCCTCTCACACCATAATTACTCAATTTGTCAATGAGAATGGTATGATCCACAGTATCAAAGGCCTTTTTCAAATCAACAAAAACCCCGAGACAATTTTTTTTGATCAACCGCTTTAGTTATATGTTCTATTAATTCCATTATAGCATTTGACCAAGTTTTAGCTCTGAATCCATACTGACTGTTACTTAAAATGTTATGTTTGTCAATGAAATGGTCTAATCTAATTACAAATAATTTCTCTAACATTTTTGAAAACTGTGGTAGCAAGGATATTGGTCTGTAGTTGCTAAATAGGCTTTTATCACCATCTTTAAAAAGAGGTACCACCTTAGCCACTTTCATACTATCTGGAAATGTTCCAGTAGAAAAAGATAAATTACAAATATATGTAAATGGCTCAATGACATGACTAATTATACATTTTACAAATTTCATATCCATGTCAACACAGTCTTTAGATCGCTTGTCAGAATTTTTTTAAACAACATTCATTATTTCTTCTTTATTTGTTTCCTTAAGAAAAATACTGTATGTACTGCCAATGATTGAGTGATTCACTGTAGCATTTACTTGTGGAATTTTGGCTGCAAGACTTGGTCCCACATTAACAAAATATTGATTAAAACCATTTACAATTTCATGTTCGTCATAGACGTCCTCATTATTTTTTACAAAATGTTGTGAAATGCTAGTCTTTGATTTATGATTCTTCAGAACATTGTTCATTACTTTCCAAGTTGCTTTAGTATCACCTTTACTTTTATTCAATAATTCACTGTAATATTCTTTTTTGCATTTTCTTATAATGTTTACTAACTTATTTTTATACCTCTTATACTTTACTTCGGATTCTTGTGTTCTAGATCTCAAAAAACATGAGTACAGGTAGTTATTTTTTTTGCAGGCATTTCTCAATCCATTCGTAATCCAAGGTTGGTCAAAGTTGTTATTCCTGGTATAGTTTGTTTGCACACAGTTCTTGACGTACAGAGTTTCCAAAATGTTCATAAACTCATATGATGTGTTCACATCACCAACATGCACTTTTTCCCATTTTTGCTTATCCACGTCGTGGATTAGCCTATCCATAGCTTTTTTGGATGTGTTAATTACTCTTTTCTTTTTTTAACTGCTTTAATAAAGGTTTCTTCATTGTCATAAATTGTGAAAATTGGCAAATGATCGCTTAGATCAGTAACAAGAATACCAGCTATCAGATCCCCATGATTTATATTTGTGAAGATATTGTCTATTTTTGTGGCATGTAGTGGAACAGGTCCTCATGTTTGACCTTCAATTACACCTTTTCACATCTCTCTGAAACTTTGAGTGTTACACTTTTCTTGAAGCTCTCAAGGCGACAAGTGGACACTATTTTGTTACATTTATTTGGAATTAAGAGACACAAATCAGAAGAGACTTTCTTTAATTTGTGTTAATTCAGAATTAATCAACACAATAACTTCAATATACTGTATTGATCGTGGATTGTGCTGTTAGAATATCAGTCAATTCTTCATATGAGGAATCAAAGCATCACCTGTTATGCATATGAACAGTATATTCTTAATATGTGTATGATTTGACTAAGCTGGTGTATTTTAAATATGCCAAAGTTAAGAGAACATGTCAGAATGATCTTCTAGACTTTGTTTTAAACTGTATGCTCTATGCAGAAGAACTATGTCTAAAGTTGATGAACCATCCGTTCGTATTTGTTTGAAGTGTTTTGGGAACGAAGGAAAAGTTGTAGACATAAGTTGTCTCCTGTCCTTTCTAAAAACAAATCTCATCTGTTCTCAAAACAGATTCCATGTTTTGTTCACACCTGCGTCTTCTGACGTACTATTTCTCTCTCCTGTCCTGTCTGCCCTTACCAGTCACTCAAACTCGCTGACCTGCAAAGTCACTTCCCTTTCTCTGGTAATCAACCAATGAGCAGGGAGTATTTGACTAGGTCACACCCCCTTCTTAAAGGGACACTTCCTGTATGCTCGTCAGAGTGAAACGAAAAAAAGAGAGCAAAATGGAGTCTGGAGTGTGTCAACTATGAACTTGCTCTGTTTGAAGCTGATACGTCCGGCCATGAGTCAAAGGCCCGCGTCTTCAGCAAGGTTTAACAGCCAGCTCGCTGTAGAACCAATTTTGAGCTTCTAAGCTCAGAATACAATGTGTGCTCTCCAAGAGCACTTTTATTCTGAAAAGCCAACCAGGACGTGCGTTACTACGGTCCGAGTCTTGGCACACGTCTGGAGACGCTGAAGAACGATAAACAGATTGACCAACTGGACCGCGGGAGATTGACCATCTTCACGAGGTAACAAGTCGTCAAGTGCTTGCCAAGTCGTACCGACATTGTAGCGGAGATCGGCCGGAGAGCTGCCATGCTTCCTGGTTAAAACACACCACTCTCCCCACCTTTCATCCTTAAACTTCCTCCTTAAACTTTCTCCTCTTTAAGTTTATTTCTAAAAGTAAAACTGTAAGTTTGTGCCGCAGAAATAAGTTAATATAAGACCCATTAACTTGTGTTCTGTTGTTCCTATGTTTAATCTGCTGAAAAGTTAGTTATAGGAACTGATCTATCAATCTATGTAAATATGTTTTTGATTGTAATTTGATGATGATTTGTTATTAAATGATTCTACCTTTAGTAGGTCAACATGATAACGTTTCCTGTCAATTACATTCACTGAGTCACAGATTTATTGATAATAATCTGAAAAAGTGAGAACCCGTGAATTGATGGTAAGTTTGTGTCAGATAAAATCTACTCAAATCTATCATCTAAAATATAGATAAGTCAGCAAACTGATCAATTTATCTATTTTATTACAATTGGTGGCCCGTTCCGGTCTCTGAAAGATTTAAAATTAATATTTCTGTGCTCATAAAACATGTTGCATGTTGTCCAATTTTTAGACTCTGACAGATTATTTCTTTTGGCTGGAAAAGTGTTCAAAACGTTGCATTAGCTGCGGGTTGTGTCATTTGAATCTGGGAAATTGTCTGTGATCAACTTTTATAACGCTGTGTGATGCTTTTGATGAAGATCTGTCACGCTGTGTGAGTAACGTTTGTGGTTCGGGTGAAACTGGGTCCAGATTACGTATTCACATGCTGGAGTATACTCATCGTTAAATGACCGCCGAGTCATTTTAAAAGCTGTTTTACATCTGCAAAGCTCTTGTGTGTGGGGGTTTACATTTTAGACAGTAATAGGACACCTTTTCCTGCTCTGAAACTTGTTATCAGCTGTGGTTGAGATGGTTCTGTGCCGGCTCGGATCTGATAAGGTTGGACTCGGCTCGGTTCCGAGGTCCGTTGTTGTTTCATCAGTAAATCGTTGTTCTTACAGAGTGTGGCTCAGTCACGCTGTTTGTAAATGTTGTTGCCATACGTTTAAGATTTTTGCGATGTGCAGAAGCGTTTTTATTATGTTGTAAAGAGTCCGGAAGGTGAAGCTAACAGCTAGCTTTTGTCCTTCTTGGAAGCCGCATGTCTTTTGTTTTGGTTTGGTCGAAGGACATAAGACTACATTACCCATGAGCGCTTGGGTTAAGAACTACAAGTTTTGTCTTTGCTGTGATTGGTCGGAAAAATGAACTACGAGAGTTCTGGTTGGTCTAGTGACGGGAAGATATCAGTGAAGCGAGTTCTCATTTGCTGAAAGCTGGTGTCGTTCATCGCTGCGCCCGCCCCATTCTCGTCAGGTTTCACTTCAGTCCTAAGTCCTCACAAGACTTCATGACTGTTTGTCAGTTTTATATCTTTAAAAACCTGTTTAATCGCTATGTTTTTGAGATTTTAAATTATGCTTTTAACGCAGTTGAAGTAAAAACCACAGATCACCATGTGATTGCAACAAAAGTCAGATTGGTCAACGCAATTGTCTTCCCTATAATGATGTATGGTTGTGAAAGTTGGATGCTTAGAAAAGAAGAGAAAAGAAAAGTCGAAGCATTCGAACTTTGGTGTTGGAGGAGAATGCTAAGAATACCTTGGACAGCCATGATGAAGAACAAGGCAGTTTTGGACCACGTCAAACCGATAATGTAATTATTGGGCAAAATCACCAAACAGCAGCTCTCATATTTTGGCCACGTGATGTGCACTGATTCTTTAGAAACGTCAGTGATGCTGGGAAAGGTCAGTGGGAAAAGAAGACAAGGCCGCCAAAGAACAAGATGGCTCGACACTATCATGACAACAATGACTATGCCAATTGCAGAATTGAAAGAATTGGTGAAAGACAGGAAGGCGTGGAGTATGAAGATTCATAAAATGACCGAAAGTCGGATACGACTGATCGGATAATCATCATCAATTATTTTACTACATTTCAAACAAGTTATCCTCTAAATTATTATCAGTTATCATTTGTGTTGTTCAATTTGTTTAATGTTGTTGATTATACTTATCCTGATTTAATTAATTTGTGATAAAAAATTAAAAAGACAAATCCGCTCTCTTCCTTTGGATGAATATTCACTTGTTATGTTATAGACTTCCCTGTAGATAACAGATTCTACTTCAGTAACGGCGCTCTGATCATTAAAGAGTGAATGCATTCATTAAGCTGTTGCTGGTCATTAAACAGACCTATTGGTGCCCTGCTGTAACGAGTGCAAAACAATAAGTGTAGTAAAGGAGCCAGTGTCAACCTTCTTCCTCCACTCACTCTTAAATGCTACAGTGCTTTGGAGTGAGGCAAAGAATGAGAGGAATGAACCGCACAGATCTCAGAGTTGTTTAAACTCAGAGTAGTCGTTCGATATCCATCAGATTTATGTCTCTGTTATTTTACTCTCCTAAACATTAAGTGATAAACTCGGTGAAGGACACAATAACAAAGATCTACCTTTTCACCTCCCTCCTTATCTATTACTTGGTCTTTCTCTGTCCGTCTCTCACTCTGTCCCTGTGCTATCAATCAGTCTTGTGGTAATTGCTGTTGGATTACAGGGCTTTTGCCGTCTGCTTCTAGCGATTAACGTCAGGACCAAAAAATGCCCTTATATACCTTCACAGTTACTGAGTAAAGGATAAAGCAACTCACATTCAACACACACACACACACACACACAATATGCACACAAAGTAATCTAAAATTTCTTTGCAAAGCTGGCGTCTATTGAGTTCCAGTTTTGGTGTGCTCTGTTGTGAGATACACGTGTTCTTCTACGTCATTGTCCTTGTTTGATCCTCAAATGCATATATGTTGGAGATAAAGTGGTGGATGTTGGGTTGTGATCTCAGCTGTTGCTGGTGGCGGCCGTGATAAATCATGACCGACTGTGGGGAATAATGGGAAAACAGCAGAACTGGGGAACCGACTCACTAGCACACCAGCAACAGAGCATCTGCACATTCACCATAAAAAACCTGTTTCCGAGTATGATGTTTATCTTCCTATACCTTTTGTGCACACACACACACACACACACACACACACACACACACACACATAACTTACCTATGTCCACATTGGGGACGCATGTTTTAACTCCCTACTTTAGGGGACACCCCTTTCTGAATGGTTTAGGGACAAACTGCTAAGTGATTTTTTTTACTCTAAATTTACTGAAAACAAAGGTCACCTGAAAATTTTGTTTAAATCATTTTTTGATAAAATTGTTTTTTACCCTCACATTGGGGACCGGATAATTTTTTCATCCACTTTGGGGACTTGAGTTTTACACAGATACACAAACTGATTAAAGTCACCTTTGGGGACCTTATATCCATTTGGGGACTTCAGATTTACATAGATACACAAACTGATTCAAGTCACCTTTGGGTACCTTATATCCATTTGGGGACTTTAGATTTACACAAATACACAAACTGCTTAACGTCACCTTTGGGAACCTTGTATCCCTTTGGGGGCTTTAGATTTACACAGATACACAAACTGATTAAAGTCACCTTTGGGTACCTTATATCCCTTTGGGGACTTTAGATTTACACAGATACATAAACTGATTAAAGACACCTATGGATACCTTATATCCCTTTGGAGACTTCAATTCAATTCTGTTTATTTAAAAAGTCCAAATCACAACAAAGTTGTCTCAGGACACTTTACAAGAACATTCATATATGTAGAAAAGCAGCTTAGTAAAGGTCTATTTCTAAGAAAGTTTTACATAGGTTTACACAGATACACAAACTGAGTAAAGTCACCTTTGGGTACCTTAAATCCCTTTGGGGACTAGTCATTGTTTCATATACATCCATTTCAAAACATATGTAATATGAACAAAACAGTGTACTGCAAATATGCAACCTTGTATTAGTTTATATTGATCTGGCTGGTTGTTCTTGACTTTTGAATTGGGGAAACCTTGTTCAAAACAACCCAAAAATAAATGCTGCACAATATACTGTATGAGCAGCAATGCAAATGTGAAGACATACAGAAAGTACTCTAGATCATCAATATTAGAATTTCCTTTTATCTTTTCTAGCTCTATTGTTTAGCTTTGTGCCAAAAGTAGTTTTTTTTTACCTTAATTTGGTTCAGCGGTCTGTTATCCAGCCTGAAGTTAGATAATCTGCACAAACTTAAAGACCATTGTTTAAACCAATTCTGAGCCACTTCTGTTGATGTGTGATAAACTCTGTTTTAGTTCACAGTTGGACCTCTGACATTGATGTTTTCCATTTTACTTCTGCTTAAGTACAGCACTTGCATAATATTTTTTTATTGAATATATGTTAACAAGATGTTTCCCCCTCCCAAAAAAATCCCCCCAAAATATTTCTCTATATCCCATCCATCCCATCCATCCATTTTCGTCCGCTTATCCGGGGTCGGGTCGCGGGGGTAGCAGCCTAAGTAGGGAGGCCCAGACTTCCCTCTCCCCAGCCACTTGGAGCAGCTCCTCTGGGGGAATCCCAATGCGTTCCCAGGCCAGCCGAGAAACATAGTCCCTCCAGCGTGTCCTGGGTCTTCCTCTGGGTCTCCTCCCGGTGGGACATGCCCGGAACACCTCACCAGGGAGGCGTCCAGGAGGCATCCTAACCAGATGCCCGAGCCACCTCAACTTCAATTTCTCTATATCACCCTCTTGAAATAGATTTTTCTTCAATAAATGAAAATCATAAATAAATGTATTTTCCTCTGATATAAATTCTTCCTAACTTTTAGTAGTTTTTTTTTTAACTAGAGACCAGCCTATTGGATTTTATGGACCAGCTTCTGGCTAAAGATGATTGGTTAAACATGTCAAAAATATTTTCCCAAAAGATTTAACAAATTTATAGTCTTATTTCAGATTTGTTTAGTATTAAATCATGTGAAATTTGAGACAATGTCAGCCCAAGAAATACACACAGAAGAAAAATAATTCCAACAAAAAATGATTAACTTTTTTACTAACAATTTCAGAACTCTATTGAAACACTCTGCAATTCAAATAAACATTGGAAAAGAGCATGAATCATCAGGACAGGCTTTGGGCAACAAAAATACACCTTCAATGGGCTAGTGTGTTTTGTGTTCAACATATTAATTTCAAGTATTACATCAAAACAAAAACTTAAATCATTATTTGGTACACAATTCAATCTACACATTCAATGTTTGATGCATTTTTTTAAACCTCAGTCTAATGTCAGTCCTTAAGCGTATGGGATTCTGCAATGATACAAGTGTCTTCACTAACAAATTAAAAAGATAACTGTTGAGGTAATTTTCAATAAAATTGTTATGAATAGTTAGCACCTTATCAACTGTTACATCTGTCATAGAGCACCAAGTATGAAGAACATATATGTCTTTGTCCAGGCTATACTAATGGTTAACAAACAAGTTTTTATTCTATAAGATGTAACCAGAGTAAATTTCTCCATTCCAAGATCTCCATTCCTATCAGAATAATTTTGTTATATTACAATAGTATTTTCCCCCTTTACATTTTATTATTATTATCTCAAGAAGTAATTTCTTAAAGATTTTTTTATTGTTAATTATTTCATTAATTTCAAACATTTATTTTTGGAAAAAAGTCCTCTTTTCTTTGATTCTCTTGAGTAAAAAGAAAACCAGCAGGAACAAACATCATTCAATGTGTTTGTTCTAGCATGGTTTCTTTGTCACCTGACTGGTAGCAGTATGCAACCATCAGTATCTCATCAAATCAGCTGGTGCTCATCAGGCAAGGTGGGAGAGGCTTTACAGTTGCTGCTGCAGGAGAGGCTTCAAGTTGTTTGTAAACCTCTCTCTAATGCTGTTTGCCACATGTGATGACATGCCTCTCAACTCTTACATGTGTATTTGTGGGACAGAAACCTTCTGCTGATTATGTGTTTTAACCGTGGGAACTGGTGAGTGTTTTGTTTGTTGTCTGGAGCTGGCAGAGTTAGTGCTGGTCTCCATGTAATTGTTTGGGCTCTGTGTTAGTTCAGTGCTAATGCTAACAAACTTTTTTGAATATTCTTTGACATCATCTTGAAGTAATTAACTGAAGGTACATTAAATGGTGGAATGCTATTTTGTACTAATGTGAAATATTGAGAATCTAATGTTATTTGATTTTTGAAAAGTACTCAACTGAGTTTAATTATATTTATAATCTAAACTTAATTACTATAGTAAAGATGGAAAAGCATGTACAAGTATTGATTATATTTATGAAATGATTTTGATGTTGATAAAAACCCAGGGTTATTTATTAAGAGGTCTGCTTTATACAGGCCAGGTTCCTGATTCTGAAGGCTCCTGATTCCGAAGGTTCCTGATTCTGATGATCCTGATTCCGGATCGTGTCTGTTGTCGAGCTGACCAGACTGGCGAGCTACCCTATAATGAACCAGGAGAACTGTTGAATTCCCTCAACTCCTTCCAGTCTGGTAGGAGATGTTTAAGCCTACAACCACATCCACATTTTCCTCTGGACTGAACTGAATTGGATCCTTTCCAACAATCCATCTTACTCCCATCAAGGAGTTGAACTGTGAACATTTTTTCCCATGGCTATAAGAAAAGAAAAACAATTGTGGAGAATTCATGGTTTCAAGTACTTGTTTGTATGTATAGATTTTGTAAATATTGTATAATATAATTCACTTTCTTGGCACTATAAGGTTGTCTGTGTGTTTTTACAAGGTACCACTTCCCTCTAGCAGTCAAACCCAGACTCTTCTGATTTAACTATCTCATTAACCAACTCAAATACCCATATATGTTATGTATACATGCTACAAAAACAACTTTCTCAAAAACAACACACTGGTGTCAAAGAATGCTACTTACCTAATATTAACCCTTTATATTTTTGGAGGGTCAGTCGGATAGTCGAACCTCGGATTCAGGAGGAGCAGTGTGGTTTTCGTCCTGGTCGTGGAACACTAGACCAGCTCTACACCCTCAGCAGGGTCCTGGAGGGTGCGTGGGAGTTTGCCCAACCAGTTTAAATGTGCTTTGTGGACTTGGAGAAGGCATTCGACCGCGTCCCTCGGGGGGTTCTGTGGGGGGTACTCCGGGAGTATGGGGTACCAGGCCCTTTGATATGGGCTGTTAGGTCCCTGTACGACCGGTGTCAGAGCATGGTCCGCATCGCTAGCAGTAAGTCAGGCTCATTTCCGGTGAGAGTTGGACTCCGCCAAGGTTGCCCTTTGTCACCGATTATGTTCATAACTTTTATGGACAGAATTTCTAGGCGTAGCCAAGGTGTTGAGAGGATCCGTTTTGGTGGCCTTAGAATCGCTTCTCTGTTTTTTGCAGATGATGTTCCACACATGTTTTGCAGATGATGATCCTATTGGCTTCATCAGATCGTGATCTACAGCTTTCGCTGGAGCGGTTTGCAGCTGAATGTGATGCGGCCGGGTTGAGGATCAGTTCCTCCAAATCCGAGGCCATGGTCTTGAGCCGGAAAAGGGTAGCATGCCTTCTCCGGGTCAGGGAGGAGGCCTTGCCCCAAGTGGAGGAGTTTAAGTATCTCGGGGTCTTGTTCACGAATGAGGGAAAACTGGAGCGTGAGATCGATAGGCGGATAGGTGCAACGTCCGCAGTGAAGCGGGTGATGTACCGGTCTGTCGTGGTGAAGAGAGAGCTGAGTCAAAAGGCGAAGCTCTCAATTTACCGATCGATCTACGTTCCCACCCTCATCTATGGTCATGAGCTCTGGGTTATGACCGAAAGAACGAGATCTCGGATACAAGCGGCTGAAATGAGTTTTCTCCGCAGGGCGTCTGGACTCTCCCTTAGAGATAGGGTAAGAAGCTCAGTCATCTGGGAGGGACTCTGAGTAGAGCCGCTGCTTCTCCACATCAAGAGGAGCCAGTTGAGGTGGCTCGGGCATCTGGTTAGGATGCCTCCTGGACGCCTCCCTGGTGAAGTGTTCCGGGCATGTCCCACCGGGAGGAGACCCAGAGGAAGACCCAGGACACGCTGGAGGGACTATGTTTCTCGGCTGGCCTAGGAACGCCTTGGGATTCCCCCAGAGGAGCTACTCCAAGTGGTTGGGGAGAGGGAAGTCTGGGCCTCCCTACTTAGGCTGCTACCCCCGCGACCCGACCCCGGATAAGCGGAAGAAAATGGATGGATGGATGGATTTTTGGATGACACCATTTTGTTAATAAAGTTTGTCATTTTATTCTCAGCTGGTGTCCATGTTACTATGCAAATGTTTATGTGTAGAGCATAGATAGACCATGCATTTACTACTGGTTGCTGAATATATTATTCTGCCAGAAGATAAGTACATTTAGTTAGTCCTAAAGTTTACTCAGTCAGATCGATAAGTTTGCTGCCTCATCATTGTAGGCAAATAGTTTGTGCTCAGCACACAAACTGAAAACAGATAAACTAAAGGTTCACACATAGCTCTGCGTACATCTGTACGCGTGTCCGTAGGCATGTACTGTACGTAGCCAGTTCATCCCCATACCTCAGCATACGTTCTCACGTTCATTCTCGCATTTTCGCACCAAATTCTTGACATCATTTGAGCAGCTGCAGCGCAGAGCGTTTACCTACGGGAAAAATTGAGGTTGCTGATTGTCATTTGTAGACATGCCTACTGATTTGATTGACAGATCGGGGGAGGCGCGAGCTGGCAGCTGCAGCCACAGCGGTGTTCTGTGTTTATATGTTATTTAAAAGTCCTAAAAAAATGGAGCGCTGGTCGTGCAGCCCACACATCAGACCAGCACACCAGAAAATCTGCAGAACCTCCCGCAGCCACGATGGACCCGAGTTTAATTCGCTCGTGACAAATTTGTTCATTTCTCATCATTTCAGTCATGGAGTCGACGGAAGAGAAATCAATCACTGACTTTTGGCAAAAAAACTAAAGAAAAAGCCAGATCAGGGATGAAAAAGGGGGATTTATTACATTTGTGTCGCATACAAAACAGTCCGGCACCGGACTGCTATGTTCCAGGGACCCCCGAAACACAAATATTACCATCAAAATAGATAAGCACACATAGTTTTACACCCCGAACCCAACCGTCTTGGTCCCGTTGCTCAACGTGGCCCCTGAAAAAAGATGGCCCCGTAGGGGTCCCAGGCCCCTGGCTCTGACATATGTTAAAGAGGGCCCCGAGACGTGAAGATCCATGTATGCTTGGTGGAAATCGGACCGACGGTTCAAAAAATGTCAACCCTAGATTTTTAGGGTTTTTCTAGCTTTTGGGGGGCCGCTACGGGGGACCCAAGGGCCCGAGGCGCACGGGACCAAGTCCCCCGCGTTCGTCTTGAGCCCGAGATCAACATACTCAAAAATCAACCTCCTAGCACTTTTCTAAAAAAAATGAATTGGGATAGTCATCAGAACATTGCAAAACACTGTTGGAATTCGAACCTTACCCCATTTGTGACCACAGGCTGGAAACATGAAAAAACAGTTATGAAAAAAAAGACAAGATGGATGTGTTCCACCCTCCCCCCAATGTTGACACCTCAAATCTGGGGTCCCTAACCCCTTTCAGCCCCGAGTTAGGAACTTAAACACTTTTGGCCCCCAAAAACTGCCTTTTCTTAATATGTGGCCAGCCACGAGAAATGTAGGAACAAGTCGGCACAGCTCTAACTGAGAAAAAATCAATAAACCTTCAACTTCTGAGAAATTAGTGAAAATCGTTTTTTTGCAAAATGTACCAGTTGAAGTTGTGAAGAAACCATCCCATGCTTTAAAAAACACTTTATAAGTGTTTAAACTGTTAAACTTTGTGTTAGAATTAAGTTTGTTTTCAGAGTAAAACCAAGCCGCAGTGATTTGCGTACTGGGGGGCGGGGACCCTCACAGCTGATTAACATGCGGGACTTGTTTGGCTGGTATCAGAGCTCTTCGGCCAATAACGTGCAGCTTTGAAAGAAGCACATGGCTACTTAACAGCTATAGATCACCCAGTGGACACAAGGAACAAGGAAAATAATAAAATAAAGCCGATCAAAGCGTCAGAGCGGTCAGCTGTTTTTCGACCGACCCGAGGGGAAAAAAAAAGAAGCCTTTACTGCGTGCGCAAGCAAATCAGTTTCCATCCTACATAATACATCCATCCATACGTCCATCCATCCATCCACTATCTTTATTTCATTAGACAAAGCAGACACGCGTAATCACCGCGCCATGCGCGCAGCCACTGCGGTAAAGTGAGCCTCTACTCGGCTCCGTGTCTGCAGCCATGGTGAGCGCATCGCGCAATCACACGCGTTGGTTTTACAAATCGCAGCAAAGAAACTAAAATTTAAAGCACGATAATGGTGCACCAATTATGCAGATTCAACTGGCCGTTTGAAAAGGTAAAATGTACAGTTAAGATCGGATGGATCAGCCGTTCTCACGCAGCTGTCAGCTGCTGTCATCATGATAAAAAAGCTGAATGGAGCAGCGTGTTTAATTAAAATAGCCTTGTTTTTCCCAGATAATTTTGCTCTAAAATGTTTTTGTTTATCTTTATGTAAGGTTATCTTTAGAATTTATTTTTCATGTTAATATATATTTGGTGAAACAAGAAATCTTTCTTTCTTTGAAATACATTATTTGGATGAATGGATGGATGGATGGATGGATGGAAACCGACCAGCCCACAAAAGCTTAATAAAAAAGACCTACAGCAAAGATAAGGCCTTTCTGCCCTGATGACACAAAAGTCATGTAGCACCAACACCTTTGTGACATCTAAAATAAGTCTGTGCAGGAGCTTGGTGTGTGTAAAGCCTTATTTTATTTTGTTTTCCCCCTGTCTAACCTTCTTAGATGCAACATAAGCATCTCCTGAGTTTACTCAACATCTTCAGCTATTATACAAACTTTTCCAGTGTCATCAACTTTATAAAGTGCATTCCTGTCCTGTAGGGGAGACCGGGTATGGTTGTAACACTTTTTGCTCCAGCACCTTTAACTCACAGAATTTTTGAGCTAGAGTTTTCAAACTTTTATACAAAATACCCACATTTGTTGACTACAAATGGCACCAATTCAAACCTCTGCAAGAATATCACAGACCTCATGAGTTCATGTCAAATACATGGTGGTCCTTTGTTACAACCACACTTGCTGGGGTAAGTTGTAACAATTAGACAAAATAAGCAAAAACAGAGGCCACACCATGTGATATGCTTCAAAAAGAGGTTTACTGAATTAAAAGAACAATACAAGAACAAAATGTCTCTCTCTCTTTCTGTGACTGACCATAACTCAAATACAGGTGGTCCCCGACTTACGAGCACATCGACTTACAACGTTCCGGACTTACGAGCTGACTAACGAATAGTAAAGTTGTACAGAACATACAGAAAATACAGCACTGGAATGTGTTTTTAGATGAAAGTGTGTTAGCTATTGTAAACAAAGTTCTGTGCATGTTTATGAACCATGTTTGTGTTGAAAAATGGGTTCGTAGTAGCGCTAGCATACATTTTCCAACTTAGTCGGGGACCACCTGTATACTATTTGTGTGTGCATGTGTGTAAATTATTCTACTAGAACAATCTTCCTTAACATGTAGACCTATAATGCCTAAATATAGTATAATGCCATATAAGGCCTAAATAATGTGCACAACCCACCCCAACCCTGTCAGCCATGTTTAGCTAGCTGTAGTAGCATAGTGGTTTGAAATTAGCACAGGAAAATGCATCACATTTTGCCTGAGAAATTACACTTTCATCTAATGTAAGTTATATGGTTTTATCTGCAACAGTATAAGTACTAAACAAAATATAGTCATGGTCAAAAAATTTACTTTCTTACCTCAAAATCAGTTTTTTCTCCTTAGTATCTGCATGTACCTGTTTCCAGACTTGACAATGACAATATGGTATTGTGGAGGAAGCGGGTAAACACTGAAATGATCATGTGAATCCTATCATATCCCTGATTGGTGGAACTGGTGGTGTTACAACTCTCCCCATGTTACAACTATACCCGGTCTCCCCTACCTTTAACACCATTTTTATTATACTTTTACTGCTGTTAATATCATAATTTTTACCATTGGTGTGTGATACTGTTCATTAAATTTTTAAACCTCTTTTATGTTGTGTGTGTGAAGCACCTTGATAACAGTTTATCTGTTTTTTTTTTCATTCAAGCTTTATTTATACAGGCTAGCCTCGTTGAGCCACGGGGACTCATTTACAAGAGGGACCTGTCTCACTCACACCTAGGGTCAATTTTAGAGTTACCAATCAGCCTTACATGCATGTTTTTGGACTGTGGGAGGAAACCGGAGCACCCGGAGAAAACCCACGCATGCACGGAGAGAACATGCAAACTCCACCCAGAAAGGCCCCCAGACCGGGATTTGAACCGGGGACCCTTTTAACTGTGCTATATAAATAAAATTGACTTGACTTGACTACTGTAGTTGTGACCCTTATTTTTTGGGGTGGGCTGTAACAAAACAATTAACATTATTAATGTGTAAAACATGTCACAATAACATAAAATACAATTCTTTGTATTAATGTTGTTTTTTTAAAGATCAAAAGGAAGTTTGCCAGTAGGAGTGTAGGAAAAAATAGATTTTTTAAAGAAAGACTCTGGATTCTTAGTCCTGGCGATTCAGAATCAATTCTAAATGCTCCAAAATCAATTTTTAAACATGTTTAATTTTACCCTGATGCATGCTCAATAATCCAGGTACAAAAATCTAAAAAAGCTAAGTCTGGTATTCAGCTCAGTCTTAACACCCTCTCACAGTGGATGAACCAGTTTGCTGATGACAGCCGAAACCAGCTGCTCACATGATGGAGGACCATCAGCCTAACAATGGATCGTTAGCACCCTGATGGTTGTTTGCTATTCACAGAGGGCTGAGTGATACCAGCAATGACAGCATTATTGTCCCCCTCTTATAATGCTTGAGTTAAAGGTTACTACACTTTGGTAGGCTGAAGTCTGTTTTTGTCTGTATATTTTGAATTATTTGTATGTGATGGACTGGAGACCTGTCCAGGTGTCCCACGCCTCTCGCACAGTGATGACTGGACATGGACACCAGTGAGCCCCATGACTCTTAAAGGAAGAAGTGGTTAAAGATGATGGATGGATGAATTATTTGTTCCTATATTTTTATTTTATTGTTTTAGAGGAATCCAGGCAACTAAGCTAACCTAATACAGTACTGGTAATTCAAGTTACAGCATTTAATGCATTCCTGTATTATTTGTTTGTATTTTTGGTATGAATATCAAATGATTCAAAAACTTTGATAAAGTACAG
>JBBPBX010071650.1:2256-13077 GCA_038048925.1 Garcialebias charrua | reverse complement strand
AAGGATGAGAACATCTTCATACCTGAAGAGTGACCTCTGCCCTGTAGATGAGTGTAAACTGCAGAGTCCTGGCCTGGTTATACATCGGGGAAACAAAGCAACCACTTTTCAAAGGAATGGCCCAACACAGAAGAGCTACATCAGTGTTTTTCAACTCTCGTCCACAAAGGCACACTGTCTGCATCTTTTCCCTGCATCAGCACACTTGATTTCAATTGATTACAGACTTTTGTTGAACTGCAAAATCTGAATTATTATTATTATTGATATTATTATTATTGACATTATTATTATTGATATGATGATGATGATGATGATGATGATGATGATGATGATGATGATGATGATGATGACGATGATGACGATGATGAAAAAAAAAAGTCTGTCCCAAAATAATTGTCCACATTTTACAATGCTGTTATTGTGAGTATGACTTAGCCCTTTGTGAATATTAGTCGATAATTAGGGCACTAACAATAGATCATTTGGCTGATGGTCCTCTTTTGCATGTGAACAGACACTTTTTTTGAACCTGTTTGTCCACCATGTGGAGGACGAGCTTATAAGGTTGAGCATACCTGCAATTCCTGAGACTGAAGATTTGTCTTGGAGGAGACACAAAACATTTCAATAAAGTAGAAATGGTTACTAAAAAATGTTTTTGTTTTTCTACATTGACAATTGAGATGCTCCAGGATACTCCCTCAATTGTTTATGTTGTGAATTAATGGGTTAATAGATTACTGAAATGCTTAAAATGGTTGTATTTGCTGTTAATTTTATATGCATGTTTTTGTGTTTTACTTCTAAAATTGTTTGTTAATTAAATGTTTGGTTGTGCAAGAAAATTCTCACTTGTTATTCTAATTTTTTAACATCTGCTTCATATTAACATTGCATTCACTAAGAAAAAACTTCTAAAAACAATTATATTGAAGTAAAATGTTGTTTTTATACCAAAAGATAGTACAGTGCAACGTTTACACATATTGAAAACAATATTACAGTACTAAAGTTATAGTTTTACAGCAGTTTCACTTTAAAAATTAAAAACAAAAAACAAAACGTTAATTACTGTAATTGGTTTTACAGTACTTTTATACTAAACAATGGTAAATACTGTAACTAGTTTACATTATTTTTACCGTAAAATTAAATACAGTAAGTACTGTATTTAGTTTTGCAGTAGTTTTACCGTAATATAAAATACAGTAACTACTGTATTTAATCTTACAGTAGTTTTACCGTAAAAGAAAATACAGTAATTACTGTATTTAGTTTTACAGTAGTTTTACCGTAAAATAAAATACAGTAACTACTGTATTTAATCTTACAGTAGTTTTACCGTAAAATAAAATACAGTAACTACTGTATTTATTTACAGTAGTTTTACTGTATATAAAATACAGTAAGTTACTGGATAAAAATTGCCAGTAAGTTACTGTAAATTTAACGATAAATCGTTTACAGTGTAGGCTCAACTGTTCTCATTAAAAGTTAGACTCACCATTTCCCATTGATCATTAGATTCACCTGTTCCCAATAATCATTAGGCTCACCTGTTCTCATTAAACATTAGAATCACCTGTTCCCAATAATCATTAGGCTCACCTGTTCTCATTAAACATTAGTCTCACCTGTTCCCAATAATCATTAGGCTCACCTGTTCCCAATAATCATTAGGCTCACCTGTTCTCATTAAACATTAGACTCACCTGTTCCCAATGATCATTAGATTCACCTGTTCTCATTAAACATTAGACTCACCTGTTCCCAATACATGTAATCATTAGGCTCACCTGTTCCCAATGATCATTAGATTCACCTGTTCTCATTAAACATTAGACTCACCTGTTCCCAATGATCATTAGATTCACCTGTTCCCATTAATGGTTAGACTCACTTGTTCCCACTAAGCATTAATGTGTACTGACCTTCAGCCGTCCTCTGAACTCAGAGGTTTCTACAGATTCTTCTAATCTGTTGATCAGATTATGATCTGGAGATTAAAGTCTTTCATTCAGGAAAAGGTTTTTTATTCTGAAATTGCTTCACTGTTGTAGACAGACTGTTGAACAAGGATACAATATTTTTTATTGCCATTCACATCACATGTGGTACAGGAGGTGGAACAAAACTATGTTCACAGGGTCCCAGTTACAAAATTGTAAAGAAAAACATTGGTAAGAACCGAGTCATGAACTATTCTACATTCACTAAACACACAACATTAAGAATATACTAAGCACTAATGGTACAAAAACAATGCGCCAAAACGACAGCAGCACGAACATGAGTCTGTATGAGCAGATGAGGACTAATGAACACAGCAACATGAAATAATCAGCAGCATGAGATCAGCATCATGGATAGTCAGCAGTACATATCAACAACCAAAAGGCATTACAGTGATTTTCTCTGTTGTTTTTTTCACAGTGATATTTCACAGTGATTATTCTGGTTAGATATTCATGAGTCTAACAGCCTCAGGGTAGAAGCTGTTCCTCAGTCTAGTGGTTCTACACTTATGCTTCTCAGCCTTCTGCCTGAGGGGAGCGGGCCAAATAAGCTGTGTCCCAATCCAACGGCTGCATAGTTCGAAGGACCCGGCCTACCCGGTCGACGTAGGCCGGGTCCTTCAAAGACCACGTAGATCGGAAGTCAGCGGCTGTGAATTGAGCTTTGGAGCGTGACGTCACTGGCCCACGACGCAAAGGCTGATGGGATAATTGGGTCGGATCCGCCATGTTGGCAGGTCGTATAAGCTTTGTCACTCGTTTTTTTGTTAGAACAGTAGGTTTTAACAGTTTTGCAATGGTCCGAACTTGCTGTGTACAGTAATTGGATGAAATGTCCGGTCACACGACCGGAAAGCTAAAAAGATAGAAAACGGACTTTCTGTTTACTGTTTCCTGCCTGGAAACAACGCGAGGGAGCTCATGTAAATAAAAAGTAGATGAATGGCCTGATATCAGCGGTGACACGTCCTGATACAACTTTCTCAGTGTCCCAAGATACCTGCTAGTTTGTTCCAGATATTCTGGTGAGTGTCTAAATTCAAATTGATGAGTCATGTATTTTGTTATATTATTTATAGATGATTATTGTTTGAATTTATTTTGTTTTAAGAAGGAGCAGATATGACAATATTTTTTTTCTTCTTCTGCTACCTTTCATTTTATATCTTTTTTTTTTCCATTTGTCTGTAAATTGTCTTTGTGTTTTAAATCTGAAATAAATAAATAATTGTTTGTTGGTGTGTGCCATACATTTTTGCCATGATTTTGTCCCGGTGTTTAGTTCATAGAAGTGAGTCAACGTAGGTTGGGTTTATATTTTTTATATAACGTAGTTTAGACAGAGTGGACATCTGTGTTATTGTGAAATAAACTGTTTAAAGTTTCTAGTGTTGTCACTTTTACTGAGAGACTGCTGTTGAATACGATGCTTGACACTGTTGTGTGGGCACTACTTTTTGTGAAGCGGAGGGTTACGTGCTTTATCAAAGTATAAAGGCGGAGGCGGAGCCTCCTTCCTGTGTGTGGCCGGAGCAGGGCAACATGGCTACCGGTTGAACCGATAAAGATGTCTCCTGTGTCCTATGTGTTTCATAAGTGAGTTAATATGCATTCACAAGGTACAGACGATGGCGGGGATTATTCTAGGAGTTCCCACGAAAGTGGGAGATCCGCTGCAGAAGAACCAACAGAGACAATCATATCAGGTAACTGTTTTTTTGTCTAGAAACTTTCAGAATAACTGTTAAATTAAGCTAGTTTCATGGATAATTTCAGTGGCTGAAAGACTAATGTATTAACTTGTGCAAAAATAAATCTAAATGTATCTTTTTAAGTTATTAATTTAATAAAATGTAATCAATTTACTATTAAATTAATTTATTATAATCTTTAAATTACCTTAAATTTTTAGTTTATTATAATCTTTAAATTACCTTAAATTTCGAATACAGCATAACATTTTCCAATATTAGTTTTATTGTATAAAATACATTGGTACATAAAGTGTAAAAATGTTAAAAACAGGGTCTTTCATTTCTTTTAATGCATTAATAAAGTAGCACTCAAGTGTTTACTTTTCACTGAGCATCACTATACTGTACTTACCTAAAGCCTCATAATTGTGGTAATACTTTGATATTGTATAAAATTAAATTCATACCATTAAATAATGTTTTTGTCTACATTTCTTTATCCAGACCAGACCCTTGTACTGCAGGATTAACCTGAGTGTCCCAATCCTGGACCATTACTTTAATCAAGAAGATACTAGACCAGATTTCCGAGTCTCTGGCAGTGTTCATCTCCTGAACCTGGATCCACGACATGGTTGGGGGGCCACAGTTGAGACCCTGGTGTTTCTTTTCTGGCTGGCAAGTGGAGCATCCTACAGGGTGGTCTCAAGAGTGTTTGGGACGCCCCGTTCTACTGTCCACCGCATCGTCCATCATATGACAGAAAAGGTGGTGGCCATTCGCCACCAGGTCATCCATCTGCCTAAAACCCCAGAGGACCTGGAGGTGGTGTCCCGTGGGTTTGCAGGGCTGGCACGCCACAGAGCCTTTGTGAAAGCAACAGGTGCAATTGACGGCTGCCACATTCAGATCAAGCCTCCGAGTGGCCCTGATGGCGAGTGCTACAGAAACAGAAAGCTGTTCCATCTATCATCCTCCAGGCAGTGTGTGACCATCGGGGCCGCTTCATCGACACGTACGTGGGCTGGCCTGGGTCGGTGCACGATTCCAGGGTGCTCCGCCACAGCCCACTTTACAGGCAGTCAGTCTACCCTCTTCCAGGGCATTTTATCTTTGCAGATGGAGGGTATCCATGTCTCCAACGTCCACTCCCCCTCATCACTCCGTACAAGAGGCCACTACAAGGTGTGGGAGCCCAGCGCTTCAACAGTCATCATTCCAGGGCACGCTCTATTATTGAGCGTGCTTTTGGAATGATGAAGACGAGATTGAGGGGCATCTTCCTGCAAGCGCTGGAGGTGCACCACACCTTTGCACCTCACGTAAGTGAACACCCAGTGATAACTATATTTCTTACACACACACACATACCGGTATATCTACAGGTAGTCCTCGACTTACGACGCAGTTCCGTTCCTACGCCCGTTCGTAACCCGAAAATCGACGTAAGTCGGAAAATGCGCACAAAATAAAAATAAATTAAATAAATGTACAGTAGTACTGTACAGTTACCAAGCACTTAGCCTATCCTAACACAGTTTTTAAAGACGAAGGAGCAAGTTGAATCGTCTCCCTCCTCCCTGCAGGCTCCATTCACATAAAGGGAGCTAGCTGGCTAACTACAGTAGCTTGCTGTACGGTGGCCTACCTCCGTCCATCCATTTTTTTACGACGTAAAACTGCCGTCAGCTCGGTCCATCTGCCGTATTCTGTTGTAAAAGAGCCGGGCTCCTCATCCCTGGAGCTGTGAGACTTCCACAGAATTCACCGAGCGTTTCCAGCTCATGTATCCAAGTGCAGCAACCTCTGATCGGACACACGGTCCGTCCAAAGCCGGCTGCCTGTCCAGCTTGCTCCAACAAGTTTTGTAGCATCCGCAGCTAACCGGAAACTACGTAAATCTGCTTCATAATGATAATAATAATACTTTATTTATAAAGCCATTTAAAACAACCACAGCTGCGACAAAGTGCTGTACTGTACACATAAAACCAAGAACATTTAAACACATAAAATAATGTTTTTTTTTAATGAGATGTGTGACGTAACCCCGAGACGTCGTAAGTCGAGGACAACCTGTATACTATATATATATATATATATATATATATATATATATATATATATATATATATATATATATATATATATATATATTAGGCATGTAACGGTTGTAATGGGTTTACCGAACCGTTCCGGTACACCACGTTCGGTTCGGTCCACCTGCGTACCGTTTCGGTTATTTTTTCACTCATTAAACGTTCTTAACAGGGGAATATATGCACCGCGGAACAAAATTTCCTGGGCGCGTTTCAGCACGGACCTATTTTCGCGTGGCACGCGCAGCATTTAGCCGTTAGCATCTCGTGCGGTCTCCTGTTTTTGAACGTTATAGCTTTCTTCAAAAGATGAGCGCACGCGCAGCTTGTGTGGACTTTGCTTCATGAAGACTCTGCAGCAGCTGCTTGAGTGACGCAGCAGCAACACGTCACGTGAACGCGCTGGAAACTGTCATCCGAACGTGAAAAGCTGATTAAAACTACTTCATCCGAACGTGAACAGCAGCTGTATTAAAACTACTTCATCCGAACGTGAACAGCAGCTGTATTAAAACTCCTTCATCAGGTAATCAGAGCGGTCCAGAGCAATAACACAAGCTGTATGAGTTTTTAAATCTCTGAATCTGTCTGAACGTTGTTATATGCGCAGGGTTTAAAGTTACTGAGCGTCGCTATGAGACATTCATCACGTCAACACTTCAAAAAGTTCAGCTCTTTATGAAAAAACTAACTGATGTTGTCAACAACAAGCCCTGGACCAGATTAAAGCCCTGCCATGATGATGAAGAGTGAGAGATTCAATTGTTCAAGAGGTATTGTTTTATTATTATCTAAATAATCTTTTTTTTTAAATCATAATCTTATTAACTTGTTTTTTTTTAAATCTCTTTTGTTTTTTATTTCCAGTCTGTGACAGAGGTAAATCCACCTGCAGCTAAGTGATGACTGAACTGAACTCTGAACTGTTCCCACAGTCCCACCTGTCCCACCAAGAAGAAGTTGTGAGTACAGTAATGAGGACAAATACAGCCACACTGCTGCTACTGGACAAAAACTTGATTAGTTAGATTGTAAACAGTCTGTTGCTGCTTATTGTTCTGACTGTTATTGTATTTATTAAGATTTTTATTATTGTTAATATAGTTTATTTATTGTAGAGTGCTGTTTATTTAAAATCAGAGTCAGAGTCAGAGAGTCTTTATTGTCATTTGCACCGCATGTGGTACATGTGATGAAAACGAGATTATGTACACGTGGTCCCAGTTACATCCAACAACAAATGCAAGAGAAAAACAGTAATAACATCTAGAATTAACTAAGAAAAACATCAACTAGTAATACACTAAGCCCTAATATAGTGGAAAAACATCATTATAAACAGCAGCACGAACATGAGTCTGTATGAGCAGATGGTCACAGATGAACACAGCAACAAGAAAACAGATCAGCATCAGCATGATGTGATATTTTGCAGTGTTTATTCTTATTATTTATTTATTCATGAGTCTAACAGCCTCAGGGTAGAAGCTGTTCCTCAGTCTAGTGGTTCTACATTTGATGCTCCTCAACCTCCGTCCTGAGGGGAGTGGGGCAAAGAGTGAGTGTGCTGGGTGAGTGAGGTCTTTCATGATGCAGGTGGCTCTTTTCCTGCATCTGGAGGTGTAAATGTCTGTGATGGTGGGGAGACTGACTCCAACAGACTTCTGTGCAGCCTTCACCACTCTCTGTAGAGCTTTCCTCTCTGCAACTGTGCAGCCTCCATGCCACACGTTGATGCTGGAGCACAGGACGCTCTCCACTGCACACCTGTAGAAGGAGGTGAGAACTGGGCTGCTCAGACCAGCTCGTCTCAGCCGTCTGAGGAAGTAGAGTCTCTGATGACCTTTCTTGATCAGGCTGGTGGTGTTGTTGGTCATCCAAATGGGTCACTTTTATTTATTACTACAATACAATACAAACATATTTTTGGCACATTTTCAAAATAAACATTTTGTAAGTCTTTATTTTGTAAAAAAAAAAAAAAAAATTTGTACCGAAAAAACCCGAAAATAAACCGAACCGAGCTCTCCTTGTAGTTGAACCGAACCGAAATGTGATTTTAGCGTACCGTTACACCCCTAATATATATATATATATATATATATATATATATATATATATATATATTAATTATTTATTCTGCATTACAGGTCATAACATCTGCCTCAGTGCTGGTGACGTTGTGGCCCCGGAGGATGAGCCTGAAGATGACGGTGCAGAGGATGAGAGGGAGGCTGGTTTTGAGGCAGTCAGCGGTGCTCTCTGGCAGGACCTACTGTCAACTGAGGTGTCTGCCCTGGAGGAGGTACCAGCAGACCACAACTACACTACTTTTAATAGGCAAGTAATCCATATTTGAATCTGTATTTTCAAAAAGCACTTTGTACTGTGTAGGAGTATCCATTACTTCCTGTTTGCATGTTTCAGGATACGTCTCAGTGATGTGACAGCCATCAATTGAGCCAGCCCTGCAAACCTGTTGATGGACGATGCAGTGGACAGTGAGATGACGCATCCCAAAGCACTCTCAGCCGACCCCCTTGTATGATGTTCTTCTCGCCGACCAGAAAAGACCAGCCACGGGTTTCAGTTGCAGCACTCCACCCATCTCTTTGATCCTTCTTCGCCCGATCCAGCAATCCTGCCACAGACTTCCTGTTTAGTGAATAAAAGTTTAAATAAACGGTCCAGAAAGAGGTCGTTCAGGTTAATCCTGCAGGTTTTGTCAATAGCTTTGCAGTTTTTTCAATGTATTTACTGTTATTAAAATGGAAGACTGACAATTACTAGTTTTTGTAATAACTTTATTGTTCAAATTTAACATGAACACATTTTTCCAGAGCAAAAAAAAATACAACCATCAATTAATTCATTTATTAGCAATTTTTTTTTCAAGAATTGAGAAAAGTCTCTTCATTCTCTCTCATTTGCTTTTCTCCATTCTGCCTCCCTCTGCTGCCTCATATCTTCTGATTAATTTAAATAAATCATCCTCTCTGTCCTGCTGCCTCTTTCTTCCTGGTCACCAACTGCTGAGCTTGGACCTGGAGTGTCCTGAGTGATGGAGACAATTAGGACAGGAGTCCTGCTGTCCTGAACAGAGGAAATAAGACATCATAGTTGACAAAAAGAGAAGCAAACATTTATTTAAACTTTACAGCTGCACATACAAATTATATTCTTCATTACACATGCACATATTCTGTGTTTATTTTTTAGGTTGTCCCATTTATTTTTTTGCGTGCAGAGAGTTACCTTCCCCCTGCAGGCCCATCTTCTCCAAAATGATAACATCAACATAAAATGAATGAAGAGGAGAAACATGTAAAATAATGTCTTAAACCCACATTGAAAAACTACAGACTTCACAGAACAACACGAGATAGCAGGTTATGTTCGAAGGTTAATGAAACTACTCAGAAGCATAAGATGAATTCACGTACCTCCATGCCACAGCTGCAGTGTTTTGCACTCATGAAAATGTGGCTGTTTTCATTCTGAAGCTTCGGTTTGCTCCTTGTTCCCTAAAAATAAATAAAAAGAAACGTTAGCTTAACGGCGAAAGTACGACGGGACCTGCTGTACGAGCTGATCTCAGACAAAAAAAATGTCTACGCAAATGTCAAAAGCCTATCATCTGCTTTAAATCCTAACCGCTTTAGGTTTTTAATCCCAGATTTTAGCTTACTTACATTTAAAAGTGTACTCCGTCGCTACTTCGTCCGCCAATAAATACTGTACAGAATTTTCTGAGACCGCAATGCATTTTGGGATAGGGTGGGCCACGAAGGATACACGGGATCTGGCTTTGAAATTCGGGGAAAAGTAGACCGCATTCGTCGGCCGCATTGAAGGAGTCTTCGAATTGGGAAAGGACTTGGCACATCGCTGCGATGTCAGCGGCCTTCAAATACGGTCTTTGAACCATGCAGCCGTTGGATTGGGACACAGCTATAGTGTGTGTGCTGGGTGAGTGAGGTCTTTCATGATGCAGGTGGCTCTCTTCCTGCATCTGGAGGTGTAAATGTCTGTGATGGTGGGGAGACTGACTCCAACATCTTCTGTGCAGCCTTCACCACTCTCTGTAGAGCTTTCCTCTCTGCAGCTGTGCAGCCTCCATGCCACACGTTGATGCTGGAGCACAGGATGCTCTCCACTGCACACCTGTAGAAGGAGGTGAGGACTGAGCTGCTCAGACCAGCTCGTCTCAGCCGTCTGAGGAAGTAGAGTCTCTGATGACCTTTCTTGATCAGGCTGGTGGTGTTGTTGCTCCAGCTGAGGTTATCATTCAGGTGCTTTCAGGTGCATCTGTCCATCCATCAGAAACGAAGCAACCTATCCACAAAAGAATGTCTCAACATAGGAGAGCTACCTCCTCTGGACAAAACTCAGCTGTTCACCTCCACCTCACGGACAAGGGTCACTCATTTGAGGACCAGAATGTTCAAATTTTGGACCGAGAGCACAGATGGTTTGAGAGGGGGGTGAAGGAAGCTTTGTATGTTAAGAGAGAAAAACCTTCTCTTAACAGAGGAGGAGGTCTGAGATTTCAACTTTCTAAGACTTATAACTCAGTTTTGGATTTGATTCCGAAACGTTTTACACTGGATGGGAGCAGGGATGTCTTGTCTGTAAATTAGACTAACAAAGTTTCTCTGAGTAGCCTCTGTTGTTGTTTGGGAGGTGTTTTTTGTCAATTTACATACAGTTTTGTGTCTTCTACCAGAGACCTCAAGGGAACCTCCTACTGTTAAGGTGTGATCTTTCAATTTACATGTATGTGTTACAAACCCCCAGGTGTGATGTGTTGTTTTGTCAATTTAAATAGAATGGGCATGTTAGGTATTTTGTGGTGTTATTTCAGTTTCCAATTTCATATGTTGGTGCGTGGCTTGTATAAAACTTCTCGTTCTCACAGCTTCCATTCATTCAGAATTGAAAAAGACTTCTGGACAGAAGTCGAAACGTTTTCTGCAACAAATAAAGTCCAGTTGATCCTGTATTGAACGC
>JBBPBX010071649.1:0-18260 GCA_038048925.1 Garcialebias charrua | reverse complement strand
CCAGTGGTGATCAAAGCAGAGAGTGAGGTGGTGCGGCAGGAATTTGCTTCAATCCTACACCAATCCAATTGTGGATTTTGATACCAATATATGATTTTTTGAATATTAGATGCCCAATAGTAATTTCTTATGTTGGGTAAAGCCATACCCCCCTTCTCTCTAGGCCTTTCCAAAAACTCTACGAATCCTTGCATTTTTATTTGCCCAAATAAAAGAGGATAGCATTTTATTTAGGGATTGAAAAAAGGATTTAGTCAGAAATATTGGAATACACTGAAACAAATATAGCAGACGGGGTAACACATTCATTTTTATACAGTTAATTCTTCCTGGAAGAGATAAAAAGAGATTAGACCATCTCTTAAAGTCAGCTTCCAATTTAAGCAAAAGAGGTTTAAAGTTCTTTTCATAGAGATCGGAAAAGGCAAGGGTGATATGTATACCTAAATATTTAAATCCAGATTTTGATATTTGAAAAGGGAGTGCAGTGTCTGGTAATTGAAGTGCCAAATCATTAATTGGAAAACATTCACTTTTAGAAAATTTTAATTTATAACCCGAGAAATTCCCAAAGTCATTGAGGATATTGACAATATTAGGGATAGATGATAATGGGTCAGAAATGTATAGCAGTAAGTCGTCAGCATATAAAGAAATTTTATATTCAGTACCAAACCTACGAATACCAAGGATATTAGAGGTTGATCGAAGTTTTACTGATTGGGGCTCAATAGCTAAGGCAAATAAAAGTGGGCTAAGAGGGAATCCCTGACGTGTACCCCTCGAGAGAAAAAATAGGTGAGAAGATATCTTATTTGTGATTACTGATGCCTTGGGTGATGTATATAATAAACGTATCCAAGATATAAAATTCAAACCAAAGCCAAACTTTTCCAATACGGTAAATAAGTAACTAAATTCTATTCTGTCAAATGCATTTTCTGCGTCTAGAGAGACAACTACTTCAGGAGTCTCATCAGACGCAGGAGAGTGGATAATACTTAAAAATTGCCAATATTTGTAAAGGAGTGTTGATCCTTTATAAAACCAGTTTGATCTGATGAGACGATATTGGATAGAATATTCTCAAGTCTAGAGGCTAGTAGTTTGGCCAGAATTTTAACGTCAACATTGAGCAAGGATATAGGTCGATATGACCCACATTCTTTCGGGTCTTTGTTAGGCTTTAAAAGAAGTGAAATGGAAGCCTCCGTTAAAGTTTGTGGTAGATGGTTCTGATTGAAGGAGTGAATAAACATCTCCAGTAATAAGGGAGCGAGTTGGGAAGAAAACTTCTTATAAAATTCAACAGTGAAACCATCTGGTCCAGGTGATTTGCCACTCTGCATTTTATGAATGGAGTCAGAGATCTCTTGTAATTTTCAAGAATCAAGAATCAAGTAGGTTTATTAACATTGCATCAATTTTCACCGATTACAACGTAAATATGTAGTTGCAGGCATCCAGAAGAGAGAATGAGTGCAAAAGCTGCAGCAAAACAAAGCACATAACATGTTTTATCAACACACGATATGTTTTATCAACACACGACATGTTTATTCAACACATGATATGCTCTTAGCGCGGCCAGGCCCAATCTGTCCCCAGATGAAGGTCAAAAGCAGGAAAAACAGGCAGAAACACTGGGATTCACAGCATTGATATTAAAAAAAGATGAATCACATTTTGTCTTCAAGACACCGCGTGATTCAGTAAAAACCATATCAGAGCACATTTAGTTACAATAACAAAGGAAATACGGCAGGCAAGGAGATTGGGTCTATGATTAATTTCAGACAAGCACAAAGTTCAGCAGATGTGCAGCTGGGTGTTATCTGAAGCTTCACAGAAATCTCTGGGGAGGGGGAGGGGGGGGGCTCTTCAGCTCCTCACTCTGGGAGAATGGATTCCCACAGCCCGCTTTTCAAGGACATGTGCAGAAGCCAGATAATGTTCTTGTTTGTTATCCAAATAGACCACAGTGTTCTTTTCCACTGCCGCCTCCAAGTCTGTGGGTGCTGTTTCATGGCCGAAAGAAATCCAAATATGTGGTTCTGCTCTGCCCCGCTTTCATGAGCTTCCACCTGTCCCTTGATCGATCCTGGGTGGCTGCAAACAAGTCCCAAAACGGACAGCAGGTGCACGGTGGTCCACCACTGCACCAATCGTGCGATTGAGCTCATACAGCAGCTGGGATGAGGAGCCCACGGCCCGGTTCAGAGAATTTTGCTGATCAGGCAGTCCCGACAGCGCTCTGATAGCCGCCGAAGCCTCCCTCAGCTTCCGATAACAAACAACTCCGGTTACGCCAAAAAACAGAGCAGTTGCTACCAATAATCCAATAATCCACAAATCCTCCACGTCCTCCACACTCAGAACGGACAGACACATGGGCTGCCACTGACCCCACGAGTCCAGCACGTATCCAGCCGCGTGTGTGTCGGAGGGACAGACAGCTTCTCCTGGCACGGTCCGCTTCGTGGAAAAAATCTTATCCATTGAAGAAACAGCCCAATTGATTAATTCCATATTGGTTCGAGTGAGCGCTGAAGGGTCGCAGACGAGACGAAAAGCAAGCAGGGAGTAGGAAAAACTTAGGGAGGGAAGAGCAGAAAGATATGCGACCTGCCTTGCCGAGTGCCGGAAGACCTCTTCAAGGCTATCTTTGACTTCTGTGTCTACTTGAGGTATATCAATGTTATCCAAGAAGGATATCATTTCAGATTTATCTTGTGGAGAGGAAGAAGTATATAACTTGGAATAGAAATCTCTGAAGGTGTTGTTTATCTCTATCGGGTCTACAGTCAAGGAATTTGAAGTGTTGCATATCTGCGGTATAAGACGGGACATTGATTTACATTTAAGTTGATAAGCCAAAAGGCGGCCTGCTTTATCTCCATGTTCGTAATATTGTCCTTTCAGCCAAAGTTGATGTTTTTCAGTCATTTCTGTTGACAATAAGTCATATTCTGTTTTCAGTGTAATCCTATCTTTATATAGCTCAGGCGTTGGGGTAGTAGAGTATTGCAGATCAATTTGTTTTATTGATTCAAGGAGTTCTTTCGTTTTTTGTTTTCTTTCCCTATTACGTGAGACAGAATAAGAAATGATTTTCCCTCTTATAACCACTTTAAGTGTTTCCCATAACGTAGATGGTGATATTGAATCAGATCTATTAAAGTATAGAAACTCATTAATTTCTTTACCAATGAATTCACAGAAATCTATATCTGATAACAGGGATGTGTCTAATCTCCAGATTCTTGATTGTGTGACATTTTGAGAGAATGAGATATCCAGGGAAACCGGCGCATGGTCTGATTCAACAATTGTATGGTATTCAGTAGGGCTGGGCGATATGGAAAAAATCATATATCACGATATGGACTTTTTTATATCACGATAACGATATATATCACGATATATACAACACGATGTGTGTGTGTGTGTGTGTGTACAGGAAAAATTTGGACCAAAGTTTTTTTATTTTATTATTTTACTACAGATAGTTACAATTATAAGAATGTGAACAAAAAGAACAAGGAAATTTGGACCAAAGTAGAAACTAGATCTACCTAAGATCTACCTTAATTCAAGGAGTACGATTATGGAATGACTTAATGACAAATGACAAATGTTAAGGAAGCCAAATCATTCCTTGTATTTAAGAAACTGGTAAAAAATGAATTGCTAAAAAAATATAAATGAATCTAATTTAATGTGTGATATATGTGAATTGAAAATTGACTGAGTTATTTACTTATTTTGTTATTATAGAAAATATTGTTTGAACTGTTATTAGATGAATAAGGAGCAGATTTAATAAGATTTATTCTTCATCTGCTACCTTTCATTTCATTTTTTATTTTTTTCTATTATGAATACGTTAATTGTTGTATTTCATATTATAAAATGAATAAACTAACAAACAAACAAACAACTCCTTTTCTACTTTGGTCCAAATTTTTCCTGCAGGTGGCGGTAAAACAACAGCTGCTAATGAAACTCACGAAGAAGAAATCCGCTCTGAAGTTTGAGTAAACAAAGCAAGAAACAGAAAAGAGAAAACGTTGCGTTTGATTGCGGTTCTGTTGTGTCTCTGGTCTGTTTTGTATTGGTTAACTGGACCCGAGTTCGGACTCGGTTGGACTCTGGGTTCGTGTCCTCTGGACCCATTTTGTCTCAGAGTTTCAGCGGAGCGAAATAATGGAAGCTAACAAGGTGAGCTTCCCCCTCTTTTTGGTAAAAGTTATTCTTCTTGGGCTGCCTGTGCAGCTGTTTTCTCCTTGTTGAGACACCGGCTGCATGCGCCTGCAGCTCTGTTGCTCTCGAGTTTAACAACGTAAAGCATGTGTCGCAAACCCGCGCGTGCGTCAAACATAAAGCAGCGCCGTCATCTCGCAAAACCACTATATGAAGCTTCTTTGCGACAGTTATTTTTTTATTCTTATTTATCACGATAGAGACGATAGAAGGAAAGTAGCACGATAGACACGTTTCTATCGTCCCCACGATATATATCGTCATATCGCACAGCCCTAGTATTCAGTTCTCTTAGTAAAAGGGAGGAGTGTCTTATCGATGAAGAAAAAATCAATGCGACTATATGTGTGGTGAACATGTGAAAAGTAGGAGAATTCCTTTTTATGTGGGTTAAAGAACCTCCAAGGATCCACCCAGCCTACCTTCTCAGCAAAGTCACCTAGAGCAATAGACATTTTGGAGCGTGTCAAAGTTTTTGGACTAGAGCGGTCCAAAGCTGGGTCCATAACCATGTTAAAGTCACCTGATAAAATAAGACTATGCCTGTTTAGGTCAGGAAAGAGAGAAGTCAGTTTTCGTATAAAACTAACATCATCCCAATTTGGTGCATAAACGCTAGCTAGGATTACTGGAGTATTAAATAGTAACCCAGATACTATTACAAATCGTCCCTGGGGGTCAGAGATGGTCTGGTGTGACGTGAACAATACTTTTTTGTGGATCAGAATGGCTGTCCCGCGTGCTTTGTTATTAAAGTTAGAATGATAACTCTGTCCAATCCAGTTCTTCTTAAGTCTACCATGATCCGCCAACTTTAAATGAGTTTCTTGTAAAAATATTATCTCTGCATTTAGCCTCTTTACATGAGAAAAAATCCTAGCTCTCTTGTTGGGTCCATTCATCCCTTTCACATTCCAGGTAATAAAACGTGTCGAACTTACAGCTATATCTGCCCTGACATTATCAGCGTTGTGTAACATATAACCACTTCAGAAACGAAAAGCAGGAAAAGCACACCCCCACGTCTGTTGATAACAAAACAAAAATAACCCAAATAATAATAGTAAGCAAATGAAATAATAAAACATTAGTAACAAAAATTCTCTCTTCAACCCCAAACCAAATATAACCTATGCCTGTCCCCCAAAACATGGGCAGACTGCAGGTCCTCCTCTAACTCCTGAACCTTCCGATACACCATCTCCTATTGACCCGTGAAGAGCCTATGACCTTTAACAATAGATCACCCGAAGCAAAAAGTTCATAGTCATAGATATTCGGCAATAAATTATATTTAAAATTTAAATAAAAAAAACACTCAATCCAACAAAATTAAATAGAAAGTAAATACTGTATAACCGATTAGATCATTCAGAGCAAAGTTTGGAGAAAGTCCAGAGTCACTTTTGTTTGTAATGTAAATTAAGGTGAAATCTGTGTGGTCTAGCAAAATTAAATAATAATAAAACATTTAGTCCATCAAGATTAAGTAAAGAGTCATTGTAACCAGTTAGAACAGCCAAAGCACACTTATGGTCCAAGAAAAAAAAAAAAATAACAATAAAAGTTATTATAGTCATTTAAATTACCCAAAGCATACTCTTGCAAAAAGTTCAGAGTCTCGTATGCAAAACAAAATAATAATAATGATTATCCTAAGTTATTGTAACCACGTATGTTAACCAAAGCAAATTATAGTAAGAAATCAGACTCACATACATGTTCGAGCGTCCTCCAGACAGAAAGGTGGTTTCTATGTTTCAGTGATGTGAGGTGCAACCAGCAGCAATTAGCTACATTACAGTTAGCCATCTTCTGCAACCACCTGTTCGTCGTAATAAGCCCGTGCTTCCTCCGGTGTCTTAAAGTCAAGGGTTTGTCCCTTATGAGAAACCCGCAGGGTAGCTGGGTAGCGCAGGCGAAATTTTACACCTTTCTTGTAAAGATCTTGTTTTACGCCGTTGAATTCTGCACGTTTCCTCGACAAGGCAGGGCTATCCACCTTATTCCTAGCCCCCATGATGCCTTGCGCGAATTATGTGTACGTCTTCCGCCGGAAGTGAGAGCAGCAGTTCAAGCCCAGTCTACTGGCTGTATTTATCACGTTTGTTTTTTTGTTTTGTTTATTTCTAATTAATTGCAATGGTTACTTCGTGTTGGGTCAGTGGGTGTTCCTGTCGGGTAGACTTTGTTCAAAGCGCAGTTTTCACTTCATCCCAAAAATAAGTAAACGTGAAGGATTTATCTCCATCGGAGGAGCTGACAGCTGCCCCTCCTCTGCTTGGATCTGCTCTCGAAGACGTCGTGTTCAGATCACGTTTTCTCCGGTAAACAAAATATTCTACATAAATCATTTTGTGAAACAATTTCAGAACAATGTGAGAGTATAATTTTCTCTGTGTTGGAGCTGTTGTTGTTTTTTTCTTCATGATTTAGCAGCACCGTCTACTAGCTGTGGTTAGCTTAGCATGTAGCGTTAGCATCTGTTAAAGTATTTACTAAACAAATCTGTGGATAAATAATATAAACACATGTGTGTGTAATACATTTGCAGTACATACATATACTGTGTGTATGTGTATACTGTATGCACACTGTATATACATACATACTGCACATACATACTGTATTGTTTGTACTGTTTTGATTGTAGGTCCCTGTTACTCTCATGTGAATAAAGCAGTGGGATGCTGTCTGTACAGAAAATATTCCATAACACAAGTTCATCTTTTGGTTATTACTACATTTGTTCTATTGAAATATTTATGTTTTCAGGAAGGCCTACACACAAGTCAAACACAGACTGGTCACCCACGCTGAAGTTGACAGACACACTTACTCTGATCTTACTCTAATCTTTGTGAATGAGTAAAAATTTTAGGAGCAACTGTATTTATTTTTTCTACTTTGAGTAGCAAACTTGGTCTTATTTTAGACTTTGTGATGCAAACATGACAGTTTATTCTTTTTTTTTAAGGAACAGACGAGTGAAAGGCCAAGTTCCATCGTCTTGGATTCCGGAGGGGTTGGCTGCTTGCTCCAGTCGTCCAGTGGTCGTCCAGTGGTCGTCCAGTGGTCGTCCAGTGGTCGTCCAGTGGTCGTCCAGTGGTCCCACATGATTAGGAATCTGTTCCAGTTTGTTTAAAATCAGAAACTGCCCATCATTTCTTGTTGAAGAGTGTATTTGACCTGGTATTTATTCTGGTATTTATTCTGCAGCCAATCATTTTCATTAAAAGACATCAAATCACCCACAGTTCTCATATTGTATTCAGTTTCAACTGTTTTTAGTTTATAATTATCGCTTTTATTCTGAACTTTATCAATCTCCTCCCGGAGGAGGAACCATACAGCAACATGCATGTTTTTAAGTTTTGTACTTGTCAATAAAAAACTAAACTGTTAAGTTGCCAAAAAAACAATCACATCTAGTTTTTTTATTTGCAGTAGAACTTCTCATTAGACATTAAACAACGTATCTTATTGAAATAAAGAAGGTGAAACACAGCAACACCAAATGTACTTCAAACGCAGATTTATTTATAGAAATTATATTTTCACTCATTTGTTGCTGTGGTACATAACTGCACACAAACTTCTGGACCAACTGGAGTGTCATCCATCCCTGAACCAACTGGAGCGTCATCCATCCGTGGACCAACTGGAGCGATCATCCATCCCTGGAACTCACCTTATGCAGAAATATAACAGAAAGGAGGAATGTAAAAGTACAGTATACAAACATTAGGGTTCATTTATGAACACACACAAACACACACACACACCTAGATTATATATATATATATATATAACTAAACACACACACATAGATTATATATATAAATAAACGCGCACACACACACCTAGATTATATATATACAGTATATATATAAATAAACACACACAAACACACCTAGATTATATATAAAAGAAACCCACGCACACACACACATAGATTATATATATAAATAAACGCGTACACACACACCTAGATTATATATATAGATATATATATAAATAAACACACACAAACACACCTAGATTATATATAAAAGAAACCCACGCACACACACACCTATAATATATATAAATAAACACAACACACACCTATATTATATATATATATATATATATATAAATAAACACAACACACACCTAGATTATATATATATATATAACTAAACACACACACACATAGATTATATATATAAATAAACGCGCACACACACACCTAGATTATATATATATATATAAATAAACACACACAAACACACCTAGATTATATATAAAAGAAACCCACGCACACACACACCTATAATATATATAAATAAACACAACACACACCTATATTATATATATATATATAAATAAACACAACACACACCTATATTATATATATATAAATAAATATACACATACAGCATACATATATAGGTGCGTGTGTTTATTTGCCAGTTATGCACGAAAATATTAGTATCATTTAATCACTGACTACATAAAATCATAAAACTAAAAGCTGTCTCTTAAATCATACCTGGTGTTCTCGATCCTCTGGAGGATACAGAGTCTTTTTTCAGGTGGTTTCTCGTAGCCCAGCCACAAAGAAGGATGCAGGTATTTGTTTTCGGAGCATGTTCAACACACACTAGTTGCAGCCACAAATTCAGCTTTGTCTGATTATTCGTACAGCCACGAACAGCGCAACAGGTACCTGAGCTCCACAAGGACATCTTCGTGACAATATTAGCTCGAAATAACAGAAAACAGAACTTTAACAGAACTTCTACGATGCGTGCAGATTAGCAAGCAAACAACGAGGAGCCAATGCAAAAATTCTACTTCCGGGGTCAAACGGAAGTACGACACATTATCGCTTCTACAGTGACACCCCCAAGAATAAGGTGGATAGTCTGGATAAATCCTCAGCGTGGTCCCTTGATAGGTGATTGAGTGTTGCCTTGCCCACTGAAGTAGTCGTTCCTTCTCCTGGTATCCTTGGAAGCAAATCACGAAGGGACGCGGTGTGTGTTTAGAGCTGCTGGGCTTCGCACCTACCCTGTGTGCTCGCTCCAGCACCGGGGCAGAATCAAACAGAGCGTCGCTGCTCGTGAACTCCATCAGCACTTTCGACATGAAGTCAGCTGTGTTCCCCACACCTTCACTGCCTTCAGGAATGTTTATAATCCTCAAATTATTGCGGTGAGATTTATTTTCAAGGTCTTCAATACGATCCAAGAGTGCCACGTTTTGAGCTTTTAGAACTTCGACAGCAGATTCGGTTGCACATAGTTTATCAAAGTTGTCACCCACAAGCGATTCAGACGCAGTTAGCCGTTGCTGCATAAGGCCCATAGTTTCTGATAAAGCGCTCACCGAGGCTTGTAATGGCACAAACGATGCTTGAATTAAAGTAGAAATGTCTTCCTTCAAGCTTTCACGTTGTTTTGTTAGCTCCTGAACTAACTGTGTCATCGTGATTCCATCGCTTTTAGTAAGGTTAGCGTCAGAAGAGCTAGCGTCCGAAGAGTTAGCTTCTGAAGCCATGGTAGCTAACTTGCTAGCAATGGTGTTCCGCGTGGTCATCGAGGTTTCTTTTTCCTTTTGCTTCTTGGTAGCCATGAGCAGGTCCAAAGACGTCGAGCACTGTAACACTTATAGTTACTCCTGACTCGTGGTGAAGAAAGTTAGTTTGGTCTCAAAAGTTACAGGTTGGGTCGGAGCTCTTCACACGCGCTGCCTACTCCACCATGGCCGAAAACCTGAAAATACATTCTAAACTAAGGCTGCACGATTAATCGCATTTGCGATTATCTCGCGATATGTTAAAACGCGATTCACTAATCGCACGGGCTGCGATTTGACTGGTCACGCTTCTCTGCATCACACCGGTCTGGCGCGCGCAGCTCTGAGCGAAGCAAAACAGAGAGAGAGCAGGGAGGAGGAGACCGTGCGTTCCAACACTGTTGTTTCAGGCTCGACTGAAGTCATAAAAGTTATAAATTCAGGTAAGTTAGCTCATTTAAACGTGTATCTGAGAGCGCAAGCTGGTCACGTGACTTGGTAGTGAGCCGGTTTGGCCGCGCGCAGCTTAGGAGCAAAACAGAGAGAGAGCAGGGATGGAGCAGACTGTGCGTTCCAACACTGTTGTTTCAGGCTCGACTGAAGTCATAAAAGTTATAAATTCAGGTAAGTTAACTCATTTAAACGTGTATCTGAGAGCGCAAGCTGGTCACGTGACTTGGTAGTGAGCCGGTTTGGCCGCGCGCAGCTTAGGAGCAAAACAGAGAGAGAGCAGGGATGGAGCAGACTGTGCGTTCCAACACTGTTGTTTCAGGCTCGACTGAAGTCATAAAAGTTATAAATTCAGGTAAGTTAACTCATTTAAACGTGTATCTGAGCTTAGACGCTGAGACACCGAGACTGCGGGAGATAAACAAAGCGCAAGCTGGTCATGTGACCGGGTCTGTTTTGCAAGCTTCTGCGTGAAAAAGCGCATTGTTGTGTCGTTAGTAATATGAATTAATACAGAACCAGTAAAAATAATCGCATTTTAAATCGCAATCGCAATTTATAGAAAAAAAATCGCAATTAGATTATTTTCCAAAAACGTTCAGCCCTATTCTAAACCAACCTGCACCCAGTTGTACATGGAAGGGACCAGCCCAAAAACGAACTGCACCTGCTACTTGGATGAGCTGCAAGTCTTAAAGTGAGTTTAATCAGTGTTCCTGAAGAAATTTCATATTACGCTTATAACACAAATACCCAGAAAGGTGACTTTCAGTCAAACTTCACCAACAACTGGAATAATACAATATCACTTATTTTGTCTTATTCCAGTCAAAAAACTATTCAACATTTTACAATTGTAGTTTATTTTATTGTGTTAATTATTGTTGTTTTCTAGTGGCACTAGATAAGAAATAAATGCAATGACATATGCACTGTTTTAAATGTTTTCTACAATTGTAAGATCTGGAATAGTTCTTGGACATTTTTTAAAAAACACTTCTACAAACAGATTTGCTAATATGTGTTAGATATAAACCACATTTTTCATGTTGGTGTCATTCTAGGCATGACAGCGGCATCCAGAAGTTTTCCAGGAGAACGCTGAACAGCCTGCATTTTGAACCCACGACATCCTGATGAGCCCATCACTGCTGGCTGGTCTTCACAAGGACATTTTGAGCGTGGAGCCATGGTTGCCTTTTGCAGGTTGTAGTAGTAAACTTTAAAAACCACTAACGCTTATCTGTATGTTTCTTTAATTCCTTTATTTTGTCTAGAATTTAAAACTTCATGTTTTTTTCTTTTGAGGTATGCTCAAAGCCCCTGGCTGCGGTTTCTCGATCCAGACCCTCCGGCAGATGAAGTAGCTGACGACCGCGGGCCCTGTCCAGTCTCCACGCCATCAGAGAGACCTGCCAGAAGTTCAAAACGTCTTTAAATGTCTCACAAGCAGAATCAGATTTAATTGAGGCAGATACACGCAAACAGTCATGCAGTGAAGAATGGTTTACTGCTCACACATTATTTATATAAGTCACAAACAGAAACAACACATACCAGAAGATGTGTTTGTGTTTGTCATTTCACTTGTTAAGGACAGCAGCCTAGGACAGACAGTAACCTGCTAATATTTTTTTTAATGATGCCTTCTCTGACAACTTGGAGACTTTAGACTAGGGCTGTGCGATATGACGATATATATCGTGGGGACGATTGAAACGTGTCTATCGTGCTACTTTCCTTCTATCGTCTCTATCGTGATGAATAAGAATAAAAAAATAACTGTCGCAAAGAAGCTTCATATGGGGTTTTGCGAGATGACGGCGTTGCTTTGTTTGACGCACGCGCGCCGCGCGGGTTTGCGACACATGCTTTACGTTGTTAAACTCGAGAGCAACAGAGCCGCAGGCGCATGGAGCCGGTGTCACTCACAACAAGGAGAAACAGCTGCACAAGCAGCCCAAGAAGAATAACTTTACCGAAAAGAGGGGGAAGCTCACCTTGTTAGCTTCCATTATTTCGCTCCGCTGAAACTCTGAGACAAAATGGGTCCAGAGGACACGAACCCAGAGTCCAACCGAGTCCGAACTCGGGTCCAGTTAACCAATACAAAACAGACCAGAGACACAACAGAACCGGAATCAAACGCAACGTTTTCTCTTTTCTGTTTCTTGCTTTGTTTACTCAAACTTCAGAGCGGATTTCTTCTTCGTGAGTTTCATTAGCAGCTGTTGTTTTACCGCCACCTGCAGGAAAAATTTGGACCAAAGTAGAAAAGGAGTTGTTTGTTTGTTTGTTAGTTTATTCATTTTATAATATGAAATACAACAATTAACGTATTCATAATAGAAAAAAATAAAATGAAAGGTTATGAAAAGGATTAATGTTTTAATGCAGTAATGTTTTAATCCTTTTCTGTTGTATGAAGAATAAATCTAGTTAAATCTGCTCCTTATTCATCTAATAACAGTTCAAACAATATTTTCTATAATACAGTAACAAAATAAGTAAATAACTCAGTCAATTTTCAATTCACATATATCACACATTAAATTAGATTCATTTATATTTTTTTAGCAATTCATTTTTTACCAGTTTCTTAAATACAAGGAATGATTTGGCTTCCTTAACATTTGTCATTTGGCATTAAGTCATTCCATAATCGTACTCCTTGAATTAAGGTAGATCTTAGGTAGATCTAGTTTCTACTTTGGTCCAAATTTCCTTGTTCTTTTTGTTCACATTCTTATAATTGTAACTATCTGTAGTAAAATAATAAAATAAAAAAACTTTGGTCCAAATTTTTCCTGTACACACACACACACATCGTGTTGTATATATCGTGATATATATCGTTATCGTGATATAAAAAAGTCCATATTGTGATATATGATTTTTTCCATATTGCCCAGCCCTACTTTAGACAGTGTAATGTTTATGTTTTTTTTTTTTATGTGACTAAAACAGCATTTGTGTATTAACAGATTAAAAAATTTAACTAAACAAAAGTTCCACTTCACTAAAAGTCAAATTAGAGCACAGTTTCTTTATTTTTAAAGGTTGGTGTGTTCATTTCTAAATTTAATGTACTACAATCAATGTCTGTTTTGGGATGTGTACACTATTTCAGTAATCAATTACTGTAATAAACCACCTCTGACTTGACATCAAACCCTTTGTCAGCAAGGAGTTGTTGGCCAGTTGCTGCTGTAAAACAAAGTATTAATTCATATTTGACAATAAACAAAACAGTCTTGTGTATAGTTAAACTGTATCACTTCTTGGTCTGCTGCCCTCATACATCTCCTCCTACATGTCTTTGCGTGAGTGCAGCTACAGCGTGCGCTCTCAGGACATGATTACCTGCAGTGTTCCGTCAGTGAGGACTGAACTTGGAAAAAGGGCCTTCTCCTACTCCGCTCCTGCTTCATGGAATATCTTACAAAAAGATCTGAAGCTCTCGACCTTGACTTCTCTAAATGGTTTTCAGAATCTGTTGGAATCCTGGCAAAAACCAATGCAGATTTGTTCCTGTCTTTGATTTTATACATATACCTTATAATGTTTTGCTAGTTTTTTGATACTTTGTTAAAAAAAATATATATATATATATATATATATATATATTTTTTTCTCTCTTTTGTTTTCTATTGTTTATTGTTTGTTTGTTTATTGTTTAAGGAAATTCTACCATTGCTGTTCATTGTTCTTTAGTTTTAGCAGGTCGCTTTCGTAAATGAGCCCATGAGGTTCAAAAGATTTACCTGACTAAATAAAGGTTGAATGAATGAATGAATGCTTATACACATTGATGACAGGATTGCTTTTTTTTTCTGTGACAGCATGTCACCGATGCTCCCAGCAAAACTGTGCGAATAACTTACAGAAACAGAGAAATGGCTGAAATGTTTTTAAAGTCAGACCTCAAATAATGTTAATAAAACATGTTTGTCTTGTGGAAACTACTAATGTATATTTTTCCAACCCAGAAAGAGTTCAAATGATTACAGGCTAACAGTGCAGTGGTCTGTTCATTTTTATAGAGCTGCACAGTGTTTGATGCTATTTTATTCACCTGTTATTTCTTCAGGGGGGTTGAACAGACTAGCTTCCCTTTTTCCACCTCTGACGACATCAAACCCTTTGTCAGCAAGGAGTTGTTGGCCAGTTGCTGCTGTAAAACAAAGTATTAATTCATATTTGACAATAAACAAAACAGTCTTATGTAGAGTTAAACTGTATGCTTATACACATTGATGACAGGATTGCTTTTTTTTCTGCAGCATGTCACCGATGCTCCCAGCAAAACTGTGCGAATAACTTACAGAAACAGAGAAATGGCTGAAATGTTTTTAAAGTCAGACCTCAAATAATGTTAATAAAACATGTTTGTCTTGTGGAAACTACTACTGTATATTTTTTCAACGCAGAAAGAGTTCAAATGATTACAGGCTAACAGTGCAGTGGTCTGTTCATTTTTATAGAGCTGCATGTTTGACATTTTACTCACCTGTTATTCCTTCAGGGGGTTGAAGGAAGCATATCCTTGCATGTCGCAGGTTGAAACTTCAACACAGCCAGTGGACTGAGGAACAGCGAGGTCTCGTAGAACTAGCTAGCTGCTATCTTAGCAGCTGTCCAGGAGCATGTTGTTCAGCTGCGGGAGGTTGTTCTCTGTTTTGTCTGTTTCCCATATCCAAGATGTAATGTAGGAATGTAATCCACGGAGTTTGGCCATGCCAGATAAAAAAATGCTGATTACACACTTCGCTGTTTTGTGTCGGGGTGAAGTCCTGCCGGCGAAGCGCTTGAAGCCACATCTTCCTTCTTTTAGTCGCTTTACTCGACTTTCCTACAGGGACTTGGTAAAACGAACAAGTCTCACCTTCTTCTTTTACTCGTTTACGTTGCCTGGAACAATTATAAATACAACAGAAGTCCTTTTTCCCAACCGCGACCGTTGGCAGTATTGAAAACACTACAGTAGTATTGACGTGCTGCCCCCGACTTCCGGAAAATTCTGGAAAAATGCGAGTGCGCATGCGCGATGACGTCAACTGGTAAAAGGTCTATTCTTCTCTGTTTTACATCAGTCTCTGAGCAAGAAGTGACAACTATTATCAATCAATCAATCAATCACCTTTATTTAACCAGGTAGAGCCCGTTGAGACCGAGATCTCTTTTACAAGGGTGACCTGGTCAAGTGGTCAGCAGCACACGTCACATTGGCAATAGGCATTTGCACTTATCAAAAGAAAATAAAGAAAACTACAATCACAGTAAACAGATGTTGACAGTTCAAAACCAACAGGATATGACAGATTTCTATATACATTATATACAAAACAAGCAGACAGACCTCGGTTGGGTAAATAAAGTTTAAAAAAATCAACAATGACATGTATATTGGATAAGTAATGGTTAGAAACATCTGCAATGGTCAAGTTTCTTGATGACATTTTCTACTACGGTTGACATAAAGGATCCAGGAGAGATGAATGTTGATAGTTTCAGATCTTTCTGTAAGTTGTTCCAGGCTGAGGGGACGGCGAAGCTGAATGCTCTTTTTCCTAGTTCAGTTCTGACAGGAGGACTAAATCGTTAGAGCGCAGGGAGTAATGACTATTATCAAAGGAATGAAATCCTAAACATTTCCCCACTGCTCTGCTGAAAAGAAACATCTCTTTCATCAGTGCTTTGATCACATCTGTGATAACAGTCTCCATCCAAACTGGTTTTGTCCCACCTACCGGTACCTTGAAAATAGCAATCAAACCTCTTCTTCAGATGCCCACCTAGGATCCAGCCCATCATGTCAACTAGACCTGTTGCCAACCTTCCATTTTTGTCCAAAGTGATGGAAAAACTTATGGCAGCCCGGCTACATGACCACATTACCGCTAAAAATATCTATGAAGTATTCCAGTCCCACTTTGTTCAGCTCATAGCACGGAAACAGCTCTGGTCAGGGTCACAAATGACCTTCTGATGGCAGCTGATGCTGGTTCTCCCTCCCTTCTGATCCTCCTGGACTTGAGCTCAGCTTTTGATACTGTGGATCCTTCTCCACTGCCTACAACACACTGCACCACTGACTGAGACAACTCTGGAATGGTTCCGCTCTTACCTCTGACAGATCAGAGTATGTTTCCATTGGGGAAGCAAAATCTCAGACCCACATGGTCACCCGTGGTGTTCCTCAGGGGTCAGTCCTTGGGCCCACATTATTTACCCTCTACAACCTCCCCCTCTGTGACATTATCACTCACCACAGGATCTCTTTTCAATGTTATGCAGATTACCCTGATGCATGCTCAATAATCCAGGTAGAAAAATCTAAAAAAGCTAAGTCTGGTCCTCTGGACAAAAAAACAAAACAAAAAAGTAGAAACGTTTCGTCTTTCGTCCGAAAGACTTCCTCATTCTGAGATGCTGTATTCAGCTCAGTCTTATAAATAGCACCCTCTCACAGTGGATCAACCAGTTTGTTGTTGACAGCCGAAACCAGCTGCTCCCATGATCAAGGAGGACCATCAGCCTAACGATGGATCGTTAGCAACCTGATGGTTGTTTGCTATTCACTAATATCATTCAACCCTCTGTAGCCATTTTCACACTGCACAGCCCTCCCCGGCCCAGCTCGTCCCGGGTTGCCCCTGAGCCCAGCCTGGCCCGCCCCAGCTCATTTTGCATTGTGCAGATATTATTATTAGTCATGGGCGTAGCCAAAATTGTATGAGGGGCGTTTCCTTTATAGGAAAAGTAGACTCCTGAAAAAGCAACACACCTTGGTGGTTCACTGGTAGCCCGTCAGGTTGCTACTCTAAACTTTATCTCGACTCGGGTTCGAACCCCACTTGGTTGAACTTATTTTACGTTTGTCTTTTATTGGATAAAAAAAGGAGTTTATGTTAACCACAGGCATAACACAAACACCTTTTTTTTTCTCTAACTCTTGCGCGTAGCCAAAATTTTATGAAGGGCGTTTACTTTATAGGAAAAGTGGACTCCTAGAAAAAGCAACACGCCTCGGTGGTTCACTGGTAGCCCGTCAGGTTGCCACTCTAAACTCTAAACAAACAAAAAAAGGAGTTTGTGTTAACCACAGGCATAACACAAACTCCTTTTTTTTTCCAATAAAAGACAAACGTAAAATAAGTTCAACCAAGTGGGGTTCGAACCCGAGTCGAGATAAAGTTTAGAGTGGCAACCTGACGGGCTACCAGTGAACCACCGAGGCGTGTTGCTTTTTCTAGGAGTCCACTTTTCCTATAAAGGAAACGCCCCTCGTAAAATGTTGGCTACGCGCAAGAGTTAGAGAATATTAATTATATTTTAATGAAATTCAGCTCGCGCTGAAAGATGGAAATGCTCTGTATGGGTGCGCGCTTCGTGTTATTTACGTTCTATGTTCTAAAATAAGCTGATTTGTAATCAGTTATTAACAAAAATTAAACTCTGAAACACTAATATATATATTCAGCTAACAAATATTTGTTTAGGCGTTTCTGTAGTTAAATGTAATGAAATTCAGCTCGCGCTAAGGTTGTTGTTAGAAGAGTTGATGACTCAACACGCAGCAGTCCCGCCCCTGCTGCAAACAACGAACCAAATGGTGAGCAGTACATGACGTCAAACTGGGCCCGGGAGCTCGGCCCGCTTAGAACCTCCGTCGGTCGGGTTCTAAAACTCGGGGTGACGCCGGCCCGAAAATACAAATGCCAACAAGACGAACCCGGGTTAGAAGCCGGGTCGGGCCGGGCTGGGCCGGGGAGAGCTGTGTAGTGCGAAAACGGCTTGTGTATGATGGGGTGTGGGGCTGAGCTGTCTGCATACAGTACGCGCGTACGGACTCGCGTACGGACGTACGCAAAGCTATACTGCAGCCTGTACGCTTGTGCCTCTGCGTATGTACGGCATACAGCTATGTACGGACATACGCAGAGCTATAGTGGGGGCTTTAAAGGCTCAAGTATAGCTCTGCG
>JBBPBX010071647.1:0-13121 GCA_038048925.1 Garcialebias charrua | reverse complement strand
TATATAACTAATGGAAATTAAAGCAAAAGTAAGGGGAGATTAAATGTGTTGTTTTTCCCCAAAACATTTGGTAGTATTTTCTGCCCAAGAGGACTGATTTTGGTTCATCTGTACCTCAGCCCACTTCACTGACATAATTTACTTATTGTGACTAAATAGTTCCATCACGGAGCAAAAAGGGTGAATTGGGAATTCCCTCCATTCGTCTGTTTGTGCAAGTTGTGAGCAAGATAACTTGAAAAATAAGCAATGGGCAAACTTAATCTACGGTGTGTGGCTGCATTTAGGCATATAAAGTGTTCCTTCGAAAATTAGTTGGCCACCTCAAAATCCAAGATGGCCACCACCATATATATGCAACTTTGTGAGCTAAATAATTTGAAAAATAATCAGCTTCTTTTTCTAGGTGTATAAAAGGTTCCTTTCAAAAATTGTGTTGCCACATTAAAATAAAGCCACAAACGTATATTCTGTATATTACGAACACCTCTGTCTTTTGAGACTAATGCCGGCTACCCACCAAACGCGTATCGAGCAGTGGAAGCAGCCGGTTTACATGCAAAGTCTATGTGAAGGAGAGGCAAGGAGCGGCGAAGCGTGACGCGGCACGTTTTGAGCAGTTCAAGCAGCACGGCAGTTCTTTTCCACGCACGCGGAGCGTCCAGAGCAGCCGCTGCCGCAGTTCAAATAATTGAACTTTGGCTGCTCGCCGCGTCGCAGCAACCAATCGGGAGAGACTCTGCTATGTGATGACGCAACGACGACGGGACTTTTTTTGGACTTTTTAAACTTAGCCCAACGAGCCTCCATGAAGAAACCAGCCTCCGGTAAGAAACTTGGCATTTTTACAGTTGCCGCTGTCCGCTCGAGCGTACGATCACCCCAAACATAAAAAAAGTTTTAATCTCAACAAAGACTTTCGGAGCTGCAGTTCGGCTCGTAGAAAACCCACTCAAGTAGTAACGAGGCTCACAGCTGATTTTATCTTCCCGGTGTACAAGAAACAAAACAAACCCGACCGGTAAAGGACCAAGACGCTCCTCCCACTGCGCGTCTTCGGTGTGAACAGACATCTGTTGACAAGCAGCCAACACTGTGCGTTGAGAGCGTTTTTGCTGCTCAAGACGCGTTCGGTGGGAACCCGGCATTATAGTTTCTTCAACTGATTGTTGTGGCCAGTGCGGTGGCCACAGCATAATCTATGGTGGCCAAGACCACCATTGGCCACCCCCTGGCTCCAACATTTTACTTGGTGGTCGATAAAATTGCTCCCTCAACTCGCCAGGACCCGTCACTCAGTCTCACTTTGAACAAGAAAAAAAACAACATACATCTCTTCTTACTAGGGGTGTAACGGTACGCTAAAATCACATTTCGGTTCGGTTCAACCACAAGGAGGGCTCGGTTCGGTTTATTTTCGGTTTATTTTCGGTACAAAAAAAAAGACAAAATAAAGACTTACAAAATGTTTATTTTGAAAATATGCCAAAAATATGTTTGTATTGTATTGTAGTAATAAATAAAAGTGACCCATTTGGATGATATTTTAAATAAACAGCACTCTACAATAAATAAACTATATTAACAATAATAAAAATCTTAATAAATACAATAACAGTCAGAACAATAAGCAGCAACAGACTGTTTACAATCTAACTAATCAAGTTTTTGTCCAGTAGCAGCAGTGTGGCTGTATTTGTCCTCATTACTGTACTCACAACTTCTTGGACCTGCTCCTCCAAGTGGGACAGGTGCTGGAACAGTTCAGAGTTCAGTTCAGTTCAGTCATCACACACTTCTTAGCTGCAGGTGATCTCTGGTGGATGTCTGTCCCTGAAGTGGACAAAGAGAGCAGCTACCTCTGTCCCAGACTTGTAATAAAACAAAGAGATAAAAAAAAGTTTATGTTTATTAAATTTGTTCATTTTTTTTACAAAAGAAACAATACAAGACAATCCCATAAATGATAATGTACAAAATATAAAAAAATGAAAGGTAGCAGAAAGAAGAATAAATCTTATTATATCTGCCCCTTTTTTCCAACAATCAGATTAAACAATAATAATCTTCAACCAACAGTACAAAATGACTAACTCTTTCTAATTTTCTAACTAATACAATACACATTACGCTATTTCATATATATTTTTTAACACATTTGTTTTGATCATTTTCTTAAATGTAAACATTGACTTGGCATTTTTAACTACATTCTCCAAGCCATTCCATAATCTAATTCCCTGGATTGAGGTAGAACGTCCCTTCAAACTAGTTCTGAATTGTGGTTTTACAAACATCTCTGTCCCCTTAAGATTATAACAACTTTGTCTTTTAACAAAATGCATTTGGATATTTAAAGGTAATGCATTATTTTGAGCCCTATACATAACTGATAAAATATTATAGTCTACCAAATCATGGAACTTCAATAACTTCAGTTGATAAAATAATGTACTTGATGGATGGGGAATGGAAGTTAATAAGATTATGATTTTAAACAAAAAAGATTATTTAGATAATAATAATAAAATAACAATACCTCTTCTTGAACGGTTGAAGCTCTCACTCATCTCATCAGGGCTTTAATCAGCTCCAGGGCTTGTTGATACAGTTTTTTCATAAAGAGCTGAACTTTTTGAGTGATGGATGTCTCGTAGCGGTAGCGAGGATCAGTAACTTTAAAGCCTGCGCATATAACAACATTCAGACTTAGATTCAGAACTCATACAGTTTGTGTTATTGCTCTGGACCGATCTCATTTACCTGAAGAAGTAGTTTAAATGCAGCTGCTGTGTTGTTAGCGCACTTTGTAACAGCTGCGGTGTCTTCGTTCACATTCCAATGACGTAGTTTCAAGCGCGTTCACGTGAGACGTGTTGTCTGCTGCAGAGTCGTCCACACACACAGCTTTGAATGTGCGCTGACTGCGCTCGTCTTAACAAGAAAGCCATAACGTTCCCAAACAGGAGACCGGAGCGAGCAGCTAATGGCTAATAATGCTGCGCGTGCTACGTGATAATAGCTCTGTGCTGAAACGCGCCCAGGAAATTTTGTTCCGCGGCGCATATATTAACGTTCAATGAGTGAAAAAATAACCGAAACGGTATGCAGGTGGACCGAACTGAACGTGCTGTACCGAAACGGTTCGGTACACCCACTAATACCTTTACATGCCTACTTCTTACGCACAGGGAAACTCCTACCCACTTGCATCTTTCACCAAAAACATTAAGGTTTGCTTGCGTTCTCTGTTCAATTCCTGTCCAGAAAAAAACCCACTCATGTTGAAAACTACACACATTCACTATTGAAATCCTTGCATAACAGGGGCCATTGACATATCGTACATTGTTTTTACTTCCATCTGTATGTATTTTCTGACCTGTTCTTGTTGTTTTACATTCCAGTTTATCAAAATTGAGCAACTAGTTGTTATTTTTATGTTTATCTTCATTAACTTGTCCCCCCTACCCCGGACATGTGAATCTCCAAAAGGCAAAATTAATTACCTCATTGATTTGCATCTAATTTATATCTCTCAGTGACAGTGCAGCATTTTTATCATTAAATTAAAGCTGTTTATCTCAGCGAAAGTCCACATTTATTGCCTGTTCTAAAGCTCTACATCATATCACATCCTCTTGATTTGATTTACCGATATGACCGCAGACTTTTTCAAGCCCCGCTGCTTTTTTGTTTTGATAAAAATATCAATATTGTTAAGTATTACGGTAGACAGACTGTTCAGCAGACCGAGGAAATGCGTCTCCTCCTCAGTCATCTCCTCTCTTATTTTACATATTTCTTTCCTTCTGTTGAGGTTTTTGTCTGCATCTAGAGTGGCCTCTCCTGCTGGCCCCAGACTTGCTTGTGAAAGCTAATTATGCTGGGCTATTTTCTGACCAGGGAGCATGTCAATATTACACAGTGGGAGAGCTCTCACATGTCCTGCACCACATTCTTATTCATGAGCGTTAATTCCATCAATGGCCTCCTCGGCTTCTGGAGCATGGCTGTTTCGATCTTTGGTGTAATTTTAGGAAAAGTGCATTTGACTGTACAACAACGGAGTGCACATTGTAACTCTGGCCTGTTTCCTGTTTAAAAGTGGTGCTTTGAAAGAAAGACTGGATTTGTTTGAATTAAGATGATCATTATTACACATAGGCCTGTCGCAATAAACAATAAATCAATTACAGGTAATCGCATGATAAGTTAAAATTGTCTACCTCATTTTCATTTATCTGCTTTATCGTTTCTTTGTGTCTCTCTTTCTACTGAAGACATGGCTGAACTCTTCACTGACCCCCTCCCTTTCTCGTTTCTCTTTAAAATTGGTTTTGGTTTTAACAACCAAAATCATGTTTTTGGATTGTTAAAAGCAGCTAAGCTGAGAAGCTAAGCTACGAGCTAAGCTAACAAGCCGACCTCGGGAAAAAACCTCCGTCTTGTCAAAGCTCAAAATTCATGATTGAAACATGTGCTTTCAACTAAAAAGTTTTTTTCTGCAAAAAGAAGCAGAGAAGCTTGTTTACTGATTTTTTAATTAAAAACTTTGTGTGAAAAATGCTATGCTAAAGAGCTCAAACCACACCAACCATCTGCCATTTTGAGAACCAGAAAACAGGAATGAGACAGCCCATGTCACGTCAAGGGGCCTCTTTCCCATTTCTCTTCAAGAGGCATGCTGCTCGCACCCTCACTATCCATCCTTTGGTTCAGTCTTATTCTGCCATCCAGTGGTTAAAAAAGGTACTACACACAAAGTTAACCAACATTTCTTCTTAAAGTTGACAATTACTAATTATTGTCAAATTTCAAACATTATCGTTTATCGCAATATTGTCTGAGACTATTAATCGCCCAGCAAAATTTGTTATCATGACAAGTCTAATTGCACAGTTTGTTTTGGTTTGGAATGATCAAGGCAAAACCACCAAATAATGAGATTTTCAATTCACTATTTCAGCGCTATTTATTTTAAATCAGGGCAACTGATGGCTGGTTTTTGACAAATGTGTTTTAACCATCAAATATGTTGATTTATTATGCATTAAAATCCACTAAATGAAAAAGTTGCTGCCTTTTATTTAGTAAATTAGTCCCAGAGCCAAATATTCTTTTTTTTCCCTTTACCTGTTCTACAGTTAAACAAATACTTCCGTTGAATATAGTCCAAGCATAAAGTTACCCATAGTCCAAAATTAATATTTAAATATTTTATTATGGAATGCCAGTATTTCACTAGGCTCACTGTTGTCGTTGAGTTAACAAATTTTTTTTTCGCCTGGGAGTCTCCAAAACGCCTCAAAACTTTCTCTGTAGTTCAAAATTTTATCACAAGGCATGAGATTCTGTACCTTCAAATTGTGAATGCTTGTAAAATTTGTTCAACAAATGTTGGTTTTGATTTTCAAAAAGCTGTGCAAAATGCAGCCAGGTCTCTTCATTTCAAACATTCAGATTTCACAGCAACTGCAAATTTTTTGTTGTTTTTATAAATACTTTTGTGTTGAGTTGCCAACACAAGCCTCCAAAAGAGACGGCCAAGTGAAATTCGACCTTCAAGCACTGAAAAATAAGAATTAAGAGCTTAAAAGGTTACCTGGCAGATATGGCATCACATATTTAAAAGTTAGCATCATGTTTTGAGGGACAGTGGATATATTGGTAGAAGGATGTTAGAAATGCAGCTGCCAGGAAAAAGACAAAGAGAATATGCATGCATTTAGAGAGGACATGGAGGTAGTTGGCGTGAGGACAGAGGATGTAGAGGACAGAGATAGATGGATGAGGATGACTCACTGTGGTGACCCTTCAAGAGGGAAAGCCACAAGAAATCCAGACAAATTTAACCACCTGCTGGAGATAAAATCTATCTTATTTTATTGTGTATTTAATCATTTGGTTATCTGGCCTCTACTTTTCAGGTAAATCCCATTGAAAGATGTCATTGTCAAATGAGACCACCTGAGAACAGTAATAGTTTGTATTTAATACCGTTTCAATGTAATTACGGTATACATCATTACTTGATACCATTAGAGACATCTCTGTGTTGTGCAGCAATTGTTCTCTATCTGTGTCCTACATAGAAGCAGAAATGTATACAGGAAACAGTAAACTGGGAAAAAAGGAAGGGAGGCTGGGAGTTTTTTTTCTTTTGTTGTTGAACAAAAACATGAAGGGACGTGGTGAAGAAAAGGTTAATCTGAATCACCACCGTATCATAATTTTCTGCTGATTCCATCACAACACAACCAGGGTTGGTATTTTATCTTGAAAAGCCTCATGGATTTCAATTTGTGTTCACTCTGAATGGAGACACTTGCTCACACTTCACTTTAAACGTGGAGATGTCTTGCGTTGGCTTATGCTGGTGAGGATTCTCAGTCATCCAAAACATGATCAATTCAAAAACGTTCAATACAAAAACAACTGGACTTTAATTGTAATAGAAGACGTTTCGCTCCTCATCTGAGGAGCTTTTTCATGGCTTATACATACAGTACAAGACATATACACACAAAACATCCAGGCATCTTCACAATGTATTTCACAAAACTGGTTCATAGACTACAGCTGTTGGTTGGTAAGTATCTGTAACCTACGGTGGCCCCAAGGTGTAAATGAACAACATTTAGAAAAACACAACAAAAACAACAAAAACACAACATTTGAAAAAACTAAATTACATTTGAAAAAACGAAATTACATTTGAAGAAACAGAATGACATTTGAAAAAACGGAATTACATTAAGCCAAAGCGGAAGTGGCCGGAATCACATTAGAAAAAAAACAAATTACATTAAGCCAAACCGGAAGTGGCCGAAGCGGAAGTGGCCCGAATCACATTAGAGAAAAAACGGAATTACATTTGGAAAAACACAACAAAAACACAGCATTAGAAAAAATGAAATTACATTAGAAAAAAAACATGACATTTGGAAAAACAGAATATCATTAAGACAAACTTAAAAAAAAAACTTTATTAACTACATAAAACTGAACACAGCACACACACAATTTCGTTTTTTCAAATGTTGTTGTTTTTGTTGTGTTTTTTCAAATGTAATTCCGTTTTTTTCTAATGTGATTCGGGCCACTTCCGCTTCGGCCACTTCCGGTTTGGCTTAATGTAATTCCGTTTTTTCAAATGTCATTCTGTTTCTTCAAATGTAATTTTGTTTTTTCAAATGTTGTTGTGTTTTTGTTGCTTTTGTTGTGTTTTTCTAAATGTTGTTCATTTACACCTTGGGGCCACCGTAGTAACCAGCCTCAAGCTTGGTGTTTGTTTCCACATTTTTACTCCTTCTACTGTTTTAGCAACTTCATGTTAGAATCCAGTACTCTTCCTTTAGTTTAGGCTTTCTCTTGCTGGGCTTCTGATGCACATGTTTTAACAAACTGAGAAAAAAAAACAGCACCTTAGTGGTTTGGGCTTTAGTGTTAGAAATTACGTCAAAAGTACATGACAGTGAAGGTTACCGGTAGCCTAAGTCAAATACCTTCCTCCTTTCTGATTCTGCACTGCCAAATAAGCCTCTGGTCATAATGTTTGGTATGTACCGTTATTAGAGTGACAGAGTTCGGGACACAAGTCACGCAGAAACAAACAGACAGGCTGACACTCTCCAGACTTTGTTTTTTACCAGAATGAAACTCCTCTTGTCATCAGGCTGTATCTCAGGAGACCAGTTGGTATGGAGTAGAGGTTAGAAGATAGCTAAATGTCTCAGCTTCCCCTGACAAATTCAGTCAGACAGTGGTGTTGTGTGGGGTGAAAGAAAAGGAGCACTTTGTCACCTAAAGGAAGGGGGCCAGAATTAGATCATTCTCAGTACGGTACTCTTTGTTCCCTTGCTGCTCACCTTGACTGAACTCTTGCTTTGTTAAGCAAAAAGCCCTGTATAAAGCTGAAGTGGTCATACTGAGTGTTCATGAATTAAAGCAATGGAGAGAGGTTCCATTAAAGCAAAAAAAGAGCTTGGACTTTTGTTCCGTTTAAGAAAGGGATTATTGTGCCGAAACAATGAGTTGATTAATTGGTAAGCCAAGCTAAAGATGATTTCAATGGTTTTCAGTAGTAGTAGTACTGTTAGAAGAATAATTTTTCAGATACTTGTGTAAGAATGTACTTTTATCTTTTTTTCGTCCTTTTTTACGAATGATTTATTTGTTTGAGGGAGAAAGCACAGAAAGTTTCTCTCCTAAAATGTAGCAAAGGTTCATGTGTCTGTCTCAAATACCAGAGTGTTTCTGTAGAATCCAGCAAAGATTGCAGCCTTATAATTTTGAGTAACGGTCAGTCAATTTTAAACACATTGAATGACATTTGCCTTAGATAACTGACTAGCAATTGAAAAACAATCATTTTTATGAACATAAAAACAAACAACTACAGTGGTTAAAAAACATACATTATTTAAACTGTTGCCCTGTTGTATTATATATGAACAAATCATATAACATTATATTGAAGTTTGACATGTTGTATTGTACTGTTTTGGATTGTATTATATTTATATCTTCTCATATTACATTATATATATTGTAATATATCATGTATTATATTGTATGTTATAACATATTATATCATATATTGTGTATTATGTATCATACATCATATCCTAACCAAATATTGTAATATATCAAATGTCATATCGTAATATAATGTCATGTTTTAATATACTCTAGGTTAATGAATTTCATACAGTACCATGTATTTTTCAGACTGTGTTGTTTTGTATAATTTTATATCGAATTGTATTGTGTTGAATTTTATTGTTTTATACAATATCATGTACAATATATTAAATTGTATTGCATGGTTTTATCAGAAATATCCTGTTATCATCATTATCATCATCATCATCATCATCATCGTCATCATCATTATTATTATTATTATTATTAATATTGGGCACAGAATCTTAGTGGTCAGTATTGCAGTGCTGTAATACTGAGGCTGTAGGTTTGAGCCCAAGTTGCAACAGGGAGTATTTGCCAAATCTTCAGTACAGGTTTCTTCGCTTGCTCTTGTGAGCCCTGCTGAAAGGAGCAACCAATACAATAAAAATATTATAATCATTAGTTGTTACTGAAAATAGTTGAATAGACATCTTAAAAAAAACTTGTATGGCTTTATTCATATATTTTTTAGCAATAAAGCTAGCCAAAATCTGTCAAAATGTACTTCTTTTTTGAGTGAAAAACAAAACACATGCCACAATCTCAATAAGCGGCTGTCCAGTAGTTCTGCTATCGGTGTAATTGGTCTGTCTCGTACTGAATTAGCACCCTCATGCCCTCATGGCTCAGTAATTTACCTCTCAGGCTACAGCTGTGACTGACAGTACCCTGGGCGTATCGACACTCAGGAGACAGCAGAGTGCAGTCAAGCCTGAGCTTTTAATCCTAACCATGCATCCCCCAGGCAAAATCCTTAAGACCCACAGTGTTTTCCCGCATGCCAATGCAGCCTTGGAGCCCAGCCGAGCTATTGACGCCTGACCCCTCCTGTATCGAACACCGAGGTTACTCATAACCCCTGCGCGCCTTTCATTATTGAGATGTGAATGGGGACGGGCAGGGGGCTGGTGCTCATCGATCGGTCAACACAGGAATATTTGATTGTTGCTGGGGCAGCTCTGCCAAGGCACTCCTCTTCATTGCAACAAACTGTATGGATGTACTAGAGGAAAACCAAGAGCAGCACTGTCTTGAGTAACTCGCTGAAAAGCAACAGTTATTTTCTTTAATGCTGTCCTTTTGCTTGAACAGAGAGGTGTTTTTAACTCTAAACCATATGGCTTGAATAGATAAAACCGTTACTATTAGAAGCACCTATTTTCTCTCGTCATATGAGGTAATTAGTAGAGAAACACGCCTTTAGAAGCTGAGCACTGTGGGTGACCGTTAGTGAAGCAATGAGGTTTTCGGCTTTGAAAAAATGGGGGGCTTTGAAGAGGGGGGGAAAAAATGCTGGAAGCACAAACTGGCCCAAGTCGGACATTGGACGTTACCATGGCGACAGCGACTGGAAATGAAAAATACGTGCTTAAAGGCAGGCCTTGGTGTGATTGAGAGAATGATGGATGGATGGGTTCAGACATACGTCGTTCTTATTGATTCATGCGTCAATTATAAATAAAGTGAATGGAGAGCCGCTCTATTTGGATGTTGACATAGTTTCATGTGCTTTCTTCAGACCAATCTCGGACTTTCTTTGAGTTTTTCCCAAACAAACTGAATAACCGTCCCGAAGAAGGATTAGAATCTCTTTGCCGTCGCTGTATAAGCTCCCCAAAGCATTTCCTTTGAAGCCAACGTAGTTTTTTTTTTGTTCCAAACAGACATTGCTTGATGTCTTGAAAAGTGAAACCAGTGGCATTTCTGCGCCTGCGTTTTTCTTCTCCATCCATTCCTCTGAAGGCCGACACAGCAGTGGCACTGCTGGCAATCTGGATGAAGAATCCCTGCAGAGATGTTCTTGAGATGGGTTTAAAATCTCTATAGGGAGGGTTCAGAATGCTAACCATGGTCAGCCTGCCACTGAAGTACATCACAACTTAGAGTTTGCGCTAAATTTTTGTGTGAAAGCTCACTTGCCTCCAGAGATGTCCTAGCATAATTTAAATTATTTAGCCACAGCCTTGTACTCATTTTACACATTTTTCACGACAAATTGCAATTTTAAACCCCAACATGCGCCACATCGGTTTCCATGTGACCGTGCTTATAAATCCTTGCTTGTCCACATCTCTCCCAGGAATGAGACTTAGCCAAAAATGGCTCAACGGGCCTGAAACCCCCCCAGGGGGTAGAGGTAAGAGGGGGGAGCGTTCACTGGAAGATAAATCAAGCATCACCCGAAAGATATGGAGCAGCATCATGTGTTGGCAACTTAGAATAGAAAAATTCATCTTGGAAATCGTAAATCATTAGACAGACAGGCTCGGGCGAACGAGGCTGAAGCAGAAAACAAATCGATCAGTGAAGTTCCTGCTCTGTTCAATCCTCCCTTCTGCCTCTTTTACAGGCACCTGGGCGCCGTGATTTACATACAGTACACTTCACGTACCTGCAGATTAGTTTTTGTTCTTGACAGCCGGAGATATGTAAATCACACATTCAGCTCCATTTACAATATTTATTTGCTTTTCATGGGGAAGATGTGCTGAAATATTATGATTAAGTATGGCTGCCACAGCAAACTCACGGGAAGACAAACATAAACTTATCTTACAGGCCTTCACCATCTTAGGTAAACTTTTATTATACTTTTTGACAAGTACTTTATATCTCACAATTTATTTTTTATAAACTGTTAATTCCCTGAGACAAATGACTTGTTTTATGAAAGAACAACAATAGATTGTTTCATCGGGGAAGAGATCAGACTTAAAGGGTGAGTTCAGATGTTAAGTGAGGTTTTGTATAAAAGGTTTCTCTGTAGTAGAAACAGTAGCTCTTTGAATGAACACAAATCAGATAATTAAAGTTTGATTGTGACTGAAGGGATGAGCTAATAACTAGTCCAAGTGAGGCCAAAATAAATTGCTGCTATTGTAAGATTACAAAAAAAAAAAATACTAAGCAAATTTCATAATGTAGCAGTTCTCACAATTGTTCATTTTCTGTGGACTTTTTCTACAGGAACTTGCAACAACTCTTAACCATGACAACGTCTGTCAGTAACAAACTAGAGAGAAACAAAAAAAATTATAACAAATCAAAATAAGCGAGAGACTTTGCTTCGCAGCGAAAAGGTTTCCGGTTCAAATCCTGTCTGCAGGCCTTTCTAGGTGCATTTTGCATGTTCTCTCTGTGCATGCGTGGGTTTTCTCCCACAGACCAAAAACATGCATGTTAGACAGATTGGTAACTCTGAATTGTCCCTAGGTGTAAGTGAGAGAGTGGATGGTTGTTTGTCTCTGTGTCCCTGTGATGGACTGGAGACCTGTCATGGGTGTCCCCCACCTCTTGCACAGTGACTGCTGGATGTGGGCGCCAGTGACCCCCACGACCCAAAATGGAAGAAGTGGGTAAAGATAAAGGATGGATGGATGGATGGGTGGATGGATGGATGTATGGGTGAATGTATGTATGGATGTATGGATGATAGATGGATGGCTGGATGGATGGATGGATGGATGATATATAGATGGGTGGGTGGATGGATGGATGATATATAGATGGGTGGATGGATGAAAAGATGGATGGGTGGATGGATGGATGATAGTTGGATGGATGAATTGATAGATGGATGATAGATGATGGGTGGATGAATGGATGTACAGATGGATGGATGATGGATGATAGATGGATGGATGATAGATATAGGGGTGGGTGGATGTATAGATGAATGGATGGATGATATATAGATGGGTGAGTGGATGGATGGATGGATGGATGGGTGGATAGATGGGTGGATGGATGAACAGATGGATGGCTGGATGGTGGATGGCTGAATTGATGGCTGGATGATAGATGGATGGGTGGATGATAGATATAGGGGTGGGTTGATGTATAGATGGATGGATGGATGATAGATATATGGGTGAGTGGATTGATGGATGGGTTGATAGATGGGTGGATGGATGAATGGATGGCTGGATGGTGGATGGATGAATTGATAGATGTATGATAGATGGATGGGTGGATGAATGGATGGATGAATAGATGGATGATGGATGATAGATGATAGATGGATGGATGGATTGGATGGATGATAGATGGATGGATGGATGGATGAATAGATGGATGATGGATGATAGATGGATGGATGATGATGATAGATGGATGGATGGATGGATGGATGGATGATAGATGGATGGATGGATGATAGATGGATGATGGATGATAGATGGATGGATGATGATGATAGATGGATGGATGGATGGATGATAGATGGATGGATGGATGATAGATGGATGATGGATGATAGATGGATGGATGGATGGATGGATGATAGATGGGACCATCTACTTTTGTCACCACAGTTCATGCTCATTAATCCTTGTATAAATCCAACACTGTTCATTCAGTCAGGTCATCTGGATGGTTTCATTTGTTGCTGAGACGTTTTGTCCTTCATCTGAAGGACTTCTTCAGTCTGA
>JBBPBX010071646.1:7333-18261 GCA_038048925.1 Garcialebias charrua | reverse complement strand
CCGTTTGATGACACAGAGTCCAGTGTTAAAAACTTTGTGTTGAGTGGTAATGTGTGAGAAAGTTTTTTGTGTTAAGGCAGTTCAAATGGGAGGGGAGGCAGAGCAGGCAGAGTGTTTAGCATTCTGACTGCCTGATGAACAGAGCTGTCTCTCAGTCTGCTGGTACGAGCCTGGAGACTCCTCAGTCTCCTCCCTGATGGCAGCAGTCTAAAGCGGCTGTGTAGTGGGTGTGTGGGATCACCTGCCATGCGGTGGGCTTTCCGAGTGAGGCGTTTGCTGTGTAAGTCCTGCAGTGAGGGCAAGGAGGTGCCGACGATCTTCTCAGCTGCTTTCACGATGCGCTGGAGGCTCTTGCGGCAGGATGCAGTGCATGCACCAAACCACACAGTGATGCAGCTGGTCAGGACACTTTCTATGGCACCTCTGTAGAAGGTGCACATGATGGAGGTTGAAGCTCCAGCCCTTTTCAGCTTGCGGAGAAAGTAGAGGCGCTGGTGAGCCTTCTTGGCCAGTGCTGCAGTGTTCCTGCTCCAGGACAGGTCCTTTGAGACGTGCACTCCCAGGAACTTGGTGCTGTCCACTCTCTCCACTGCGGTGCTGTTGATGGTCAGAGGGGCATGTTGTGCATCCCTCTTCCTGAAGTCCACGACAATCTCCTTTGTCTTCTCCACGTTGAGAGTGAGATTGTTGTGTCCGCACCACAAGGCCAAGCGGCTCACCTCGTTCCTGTAGTCCGTCTCATCGTTGTTGCTGATGAGACCTACCACTGTTGTGTCGGCCACGAAATCAACAAAAAATAGAATGATCTTTTAATCCCTAAAACCACTTTTAAATCTCAAATACACGGGTGTGTCGCCACCGCATTTATACATAAAAGTAACCCAAATACATAAAACTAACGACTCACCATCGAATGGTCGACACAAAACACACAATAAAATCCTCCGGCCACGTTAATTTGGCTTGAAACAGTGGGGTTCTCTGCGGATTTATCCATTAGTAACCCAGCACAACCAACCAGCTGGACACAGAGTTCAGCGTCCAGTTCACCTCTGACCCGGAAGATGTCAAGATTCTATAGGTAGTCAACAGATTTAATGAAAAGTAACTAAAATACATAAAACTAACGACTCACCGTCGAATGGTCGACACAAAACACACAATAAAATCCTCCGGCCGCGTTAATTTGGCTTGAAACAGCGGGGTTCTCTGCGGATTTATCCAAGTACCCAGCACAAACAGCTAGCCACAGAATTAGCCCCTGAGTTCACCTCTGACCCGGAAGATGTCAAGATGGAATAGTCCATTTTTAGTAGGGGGATAAAGAAATCGACCGTTTTTTTTAATTGCGTATTTAATGATCGTTTTCATCGTAACTATAATTATTTTTATGTTAAATGTACATTAACAAGCAGGATCAATGTTAGGGATGTAGGTGACTGGCCGGGGCGCGGCGGGGCCGGGGCCCCATGCTGATTGGGATCCCCAGGCAACGGCATCATTTACCTACATGGTAGATCCGAGTCTGTTCTCCGCTCTGCTCCCCCTCCAACCCTCCCTCCTCTCTGCTCTTTACGGTGGGGAAAAAGGTAAAACTAGCAGCAACAGAGCCAGAATAAGAGCCTCTAAATAAGTTTATTGGTTTTTACTGATAGATAATTAGTTATTAGCGGTACTGCATTTTAAATAAAAATAGCACAAATCCGCTTATGAATTATAAAAGTTAGTCAAACCACAAAAACGCTGACAAAAAGTTTAGGTCCACTGTAAGCGGATTAGCGCTTTAGCGCTCTCTAGCGTTCATATGCCCACCACTGTATATATATATATATATATATATATATATATATATATATATATATATATATATATATATATATATATATATATATATATATATATATATATATATATATATATATATATATATATATATATATATATATATATTATATATATATATATATATATATATATATATATATATATATATATATATATATATATATATATATATATATATATATATATATATATATATATATATATATATATATATATATATATATATATATATATATATATATATATATATATATATATATATATGTATATATATATATATATATATACAGCTGATTTATGAAGGTCACGGCGCGGATCAGACTTGGGTGCTCCGACATGGCATTAAGTCCTGCTGAAGTCTCCCTCATTTTCTGATAGGCCAGTGCTCCACAAACGCCAAAAAGCAAAGCGCCTGTCATTATAAATCCAATTTTATCCAAATTCTTCACGTCCTCCACAGAGCACAGGGAGATTCTTATACACACATATATATGTACAGTATATATAAACATCACCTTTTATATCGGTGAGTTATTTTGATGGATTGGCCGATGTCCGATATTTAACTTTATCATTAATATCGGCCAATACCATGTCGATTGTATCATGCATCCCTAGTGAAGAAGTTGTGTTGTGCTTGGAGTACATGTAAATTATTCTTAAATATTAATGGACCACATTTCAGCTGAATTTCTTTAATTCTGACTGAGCTATAGTGTGGTTAACACACACATACACACACGCATGCATACACACACACACACACACACACACACACACACATCCACATATTTTCACACTGGCTTAAAGGGAAGTACTGTAGATGGAGATGCATGTGTGCCAACAAATAAGCAGCTCTGTTAGAGATGGAAGCACCTGATCCAGTATGGAGCGCTCAGAACACTTGACCCTGCAGCGCTACAATCAAGCAATCCTTGTTCCACCCTCAGGGTGTGTGTGAATGCATGGGTGTGGGTGTGTATTTGGGGGGATGGGTGTTATGGAAAGAGTGAATATTGTTATGTTCTCTGCTTCAGACCCCCATGGGAGAAAATCCTGCCATGTACTTGAACAGATTCTTCCTCTGGATAACAAGGACACACACTTCAGATATAAACACACACCCTGGTCCTCTCAGTTGCACAATCGAGATGCCCTTGGCTGAGGACACATAATTGTGGTTTAATAAACACAACAAGGTGATAGCAAAATGTTACACCCGTGTTAAAGCTGATAATCTGGTGAGATCATTGTCTTCCATATCCGATTTTCAGGGAGAAACATGCTCGTTTATAACAGTCAAAGGAAAGACCAACCGCAGCAGCTGAGGTAAATTAGTCTTTCACACACAGGCTGAAGGGAAACTAAAAAGCTCAAGGCCGATTCAATTAACAGCATGATAATGTCCCAAAGATGCTGCAGTGATCCACCTGCATTATTTATAGTGTTTACCATGAGAAGAGCAAGGTCACTTGTTACAAAGATGAGAGATATGTGTTGTGTGTGTGTGTGTGTGCGTGTGTGTAGATTTTTGGAAATTTTGGGGGGGACACCTTCTGGTATAATTACCCATGGTCTTTATGGGGACCAAAGCCTGGCCATAATACAGTCATGGTTGGGTTCAAAAGTTATGCATGAAGTGAGTTTAGGTTGGAGCATGTGCTGCTAAAGGTTAGATTCAGTGCAAGGATCAGGTTAGGCTACAGGATTGAATGGAAGTCAATACAATGTCCTAATAAAGATAGAAATACAAATATGTGTGCGTGTGTGCGAGCGAGAGAGCTGGAGTGGGTGGGGGTCTGTACGTTTTGACAAACCATCCTGTTAAAGATATAATAGCAGGATAATCACCGCCCCAGGCCATCATTCTTCAGGATAATGGCCTGCTTATTCATCGGGGATCCCCAATGTCGCCGCAGTTTTTTAAATGTAATTTTTCAGATATTTCAGATTGTATTGTTCTTTTTCTGTCTCTTTTGCTCTCACAATGTCTGGCTACAAATGCTTATTTTAATCCTTTAATGTTCAGAGTCAGAGAGTTGAGATTATGTACACAGGGTCCCAATATTTTACATTTTCTTGTCTTGATCATTTTACTTCATTTTATTTACGTTGTAATTCAATATCTTCCAGTTAGTTTAGTTTTGGGGGAAAAATGCTGAACTTGTACATTTACTAAGGATAATCTTTAAAATTGATCAGATTAATGTAAAGCTGTTGGCAGCATGACTGATGACATTACAATACAGTACAGGATTCTGAAGGTTTATATCCACAGTTTTTTCTGACTTCATGCCGCTTAATGACCCTTGTCAGGAAGCAGCCATTATTATCTCCTGCTGCTGGAAGGCAAAGGTGGGCAATAATGTTTTTGCCCATGTTTTTATGTCTGTTACCAAAATATTTCATGAACCTCAGTTTATTGTTAACTCCATTTCTGATGGCTGCCACAGTCAATTAATTAAAAAAATACTAACATTTTGTGTTATAGATGAGATGCTGATCAGTGATCATATATTTGTGAGTGGTAGATCTTACAAGATAATTGTTAAAAATGTTGTATTTCTCCAAAAGTTTCAGAAACCCCATCATAAATGCACCACTGTGACTAAGTTACCTTTTGAAACCAATTTAATTCAAGATGGCTGTCACAAAGCAACAAATGCAAAAATGGCTTTAACTTAGCTAATTTTAGAGATAGTGTGCTAAAATATTGTCTGGTAGTAGTTCAGAGTCCCATATTTCAGATGCTACTCATTGTACAAGATATTTGTTTAAACCTTCAACACTTATGGTAATGTTCACACTGCAGGCAAATGCTCCCCAAATACTTTTTTTAGCTCCTGTGACTCGCATCAGATTTTTCATGACAGTCTGAAGGATGACAAATACTTTTTTTTCCCTAATCTGACCCAGGTCTTTTTCATATGTGGTACTGAATCAGATCCATACCCGATGCTTTTCAAACATTGAAAAGTGACTGTAGTCTTAATAGTCATGTCCCATTTCATCCAGGCTTTTACGTCAGCGAGGTATGGGGTAAGTGGATCGATCCAAGTATTAATATTGTTGTCATTTTTGCTAAATAGCCAGGTTTATTTAAACAGAGTTTAAAATGGTTTTCTGAAAAGATTTATGATGTAGAAGGTACAGTTCAAGGATCTTTATTATCCCCAAGGGGCAATTTGTTTCACAGTCAGTAGGCACATAAAAAAACATCCATACTAGACAAGCCGTTAAGACAATAAAATAGAACAGTAATCATCGTTGTTCCTTGAGAAACCTGATCGCTAAAGTAAGTGCTTATTTAAAGGTAAATTGTGCTTAAACTGGAGGAATCTGCCGAGAGGAGATGGGATAAATGTCTGGTAATCATTCAAAATCATTATTCATAAGTTGAGGATAGTTATGTTTTACTGTGTTGGTTTATCTTTTTCAGGCTTGAAGGAGCCATGGAGGTTTTCATTATTTCCAAGGTGTTAAAAAAAGTTTCTCCTGAGTCCTGAGGTTAGTATGTGGCTTTTAGCCAGAGAGCAGCAATATGTTCCAGAGTAATGAAGCCAGTATGTCCAAAGTTATATTTCAGGCCTGGAGACGAGACTGAGTGCTTCCAGGTGAAGGACGCTGGGACTCGGCAGAACCAAAAACTCACAAGAGGTATTCTGACTGTGGAGAAAATGGTTAGTGACAGGTAGAGGACCAGAAACGGGAATCCTCACAGATTCAATTCAATTTAAAAATACTTGATCAATCCCAGAGGTACATGTTGTTGTAACTCATCATTCTGGTTTCATTAAAGAGTTGTTCTAGATGTTGCTGGCTGTGGGCAGGAAGGATCTCCTGTAGTGATCTGTCTTACAATGGATCTGAAGAAACCTCTGACTGAAGACTCTCTGTTGTTGTATGACAGTCTGATGAAGAGGATGCTGAGGGTTGTCTATAATGTTCTTCATTTGATGAAGAATCCTTCTTTGTACAATCATGTCCAAAGGTTCTACAGGAGTCCCCAGAACTGAGCCAGCCTTCTTTATGAGCTTGTTGATCTTTTTTAATTCACTTGCTCTGGTGCTGCTACCTCAGCAGATGATGACAGAAGAGACAGCACTCTCTACAACAGATTTATAGAAGATATGCAGCATCTTGCTGCAAACATTGAAGGACTTCAGCTTCCTCAAGAAGTACAGTCTGCTCTGTCCCTTCTTGTAGACGCTTCACTGTTGCATCTCTAGTCCAGTCTGGACTGGAGATACCAACCTTGTGCTATTTCAATCTTGAAACTCAGCATGCCTTCAGCTACAAAACAAAAGTCCAGTTGCTTCCTCTTTATTCTTTAAAGGGGACCACACATGCAAAATTCACTTTTTAATGTTTTTTTACTCAACTTTGGGTATGTACTTCATAAAAAAACAGTCCTAAGGCCAAAGAAATGCACCCAGTGGTTTATTTACTCTAAGTAGATTTATTTGTCTGTGATAAAAACGGTTCGTTCTCACTTCCTGCGGTTTGTGACGTCACAAACCGCAGCCACAACCCACCACAACCTGAGTCCAGCCCCTCACCTAGCAACCCCTGGTTAGGCTCAACCCACTTCTGTATTAAACACATGACTGTTGTTTTTCATGATTTCATCTCATCTTTTGTTTATATGTTCTTAATTTCATGTGTACAGCACTTTGTTGCAGCTGTGGTTTTTTTAAATGGCTTTATAAATAAAGTATAATTGTTATTTTTATGTTTTAGTTCAATTTTTAGTGTATTTGCGATCGCTCCCAACGCGCAGCCGGCAAAAATTAAACGAGCAGACCNTAAGGCGGCCATTTTGGAACGATGACCAAATTTTCACCCCTTTTTGGCCGTTTACAGCCTTTGCATTTCAACGAACTCCTCCTAGGGATTTCGCTCGATTTGATTCAAACTTGGCCAGTTTCATTATAAGGCACGGGGGAACAAATGTTATCAAAACTGTGCGTTTTCATGCATGCTGAAGGGGCGGGGCCAGACCTCAAAATTGGACATCTCGCCATAAAACGAAACGCTTACAGCTCTTACACGAAAACTGTCTATTACATCAAACCTTCAGTGATTGACCCACATCCGGTCCCCTGCAAAACTGTATGGTCAAATCATGACATCACTTAAGCCACGCCCCCTGACAACAGGAAGTGTAAAGTTTTACGTTGAACGGTCCATATCGGATCCCTGTTACCTAATCAGCGTGACATTGTATCCAGTCACCGAAGACATGTTGGTGTAACAAGCTTTCCAGCACTGTTCGTTTTGGGTGGAGCAAGTGGGCGTGGTGACGTGGCGAAGTAAGACGTAACGCCGTGGAATATTTTAGATCTATTCTATTCAATGTAAAGTCCGAATAATTTAATAATACTGTATACTAAGCAAGCAGGGCAGAGAACTAAAGTAGGTAAAATATATAATCCCCTCTCTCCTATTTAAGTCAGAAGATTTAGGTCGAATATCTTTTAATATTTTGATACAGAAAGAAAACGTGAAAATAGTGGTTGTCTCAGCTGATTACTGTTAGGATTTCTTTTACCCAACCTACAAAATAATTTCTAAAACTCGTACCTCATCTTGCTGTAAATACTTTATCTTCATCTTCTTGAGTCACTGCCTCAGCGCCACTTCCTCCTGGCTGGATCCTGATGTCCTGCGGCGGTTCCGCCACACTTTTAAATGGGCCGCTGCCGCTCGTGACCGTCATTAACAGTTGATGAAGTTTTAGAATTCGACCCATTAAAAAGGTTGTCACTTTCGGTAGTGAAGAAACATACGTTATTGTTTTTTGACGCTTTTTACGTTTTTCAGCTCCGCTTTCTGTCTCCTGTCTCCCGCTTCCTTCTCAGTAAACAGCAGCGAGCATACAGCACTTCCTGGATTAGTGGGTGACGTCATGACGCATGACGGAATAGTCCATTTTAGTAGGGGGGGAACAGAACTCAACCGTTTTTTCTGTTGCGTTTTTAAAGATAGTTTTCATCGTAACTATAATTATTTTTATGTTAAACGTACATTAACAAGCAGGAGCAATGTTAGGGATGTAGGTGATGGCTGGGGTCCCTGCTTATTGGCGGCCCCTGCTCATTGGCGGCCCCTGCTGATTGGCGGCCCCAGGCCACGGCCTCCTTCGCCTGAATGGTAGATCCGCCACTGGTTGCATCTCTAGTCCAGTCTGGACTGGAGATACCAACCTTGTGCTATTTCAATCTTGAAACTCAGCATGCCTTCAGCTACAAAACAAAAGTCCAGTTGCTTCCTCTTTATTCTTTAAAGAGGACCACACATGCAAAATTCACTTTTTAATGTTTTTTTTACTCAACTTTGGGTATGTACTTCATAAAAAAACAGTCCTAAGGCCAAAGAAATGCACCCAGTGGTTTATTTACTCTAAGTAGATTTATTTGTCTGTGATAAAAACGGTTCGTTCCTCACTTCCTGCGGTTTGTGACGTCACAAACCGCAGCCAACCGCAGCCACAACCCACCACAACCTGAGTCCAGCCCCTCACCTAGCAACCCCTGGTTAGGCTCAACCCACTTCTGTATTAAACACATGACTGTTGTTTTTCATGATTTCATCTCATCTTTTGTTTATATGTTCTTAATTTCATGTGTACAGCACTTTGTTGCAGCTGTGGTTTTTTAAATGGCTTTATAAATAAAGTATAATTGTTATTTTTATGTTTTAGTTCAATTTTTAGTGTATTTGCGATCGCTCCCAACGCGCAGCCGGCAAAAATTAAACGAGCGGACCCCCGGCGTAGGGACCGGCGGCAACGGGACCCTCTTCTGGCGCGATGGAGCGGAGCTTCAACTGTACAGCCTTGCAGCAGGCTCGCAGCAGTGAGGACCTTCTCCTTATGGATTAATTTACGGGAGACACTTGGTGAACTTTGTGTTGTCTTGACTGGAACAGCGATAACTCTCAAAATCGCCGCGTGCAACGAGCGGAGCTGGCGAACACCGGAAGAGGAACAAGCTAACATTAGCATTGGATTCGGGTGGTCTCATGCTAAAAGGAGCAGCAAATTGCGGCGCGCTCAGACGGGTTTCGGTAAGTTATCTTAAGCTAGCACTAACAGTAAGTCAAATGAGTAATAAAAAAAGAGCTAATTTTAAAACAACAACACATTACAGATACTGGCTGTTGCAGAGGGCGTAAACAGATCTTTGAAGGGCGTGGACTTCAGAACTTCTATCAGAAACCGGTCGTTCAAAACGAAAGTTAAAAATGGCAGAATTAAAAAGGGTATAATTAATTATCTAAGAATTATTTTGTGTATTACAATGAATTAATATTGTCAAGATAGCACACAGATACAACATAAAAATTTTAAAGACCTATATGTGGTCTCCTTTAAATTATCAATGTCCTGGTTGACTGATAATCCAGTGTCAGATCGTACTGATACTTACGTAATGGGATCAATACTTTGTTTCTACCTTTAATCAGTTGCTCCTATTCCAAAAATAACAACGGTTTACAAGAGGAGCCATCATCAGTCAGTTAAATGTAAGCACTGGACCAAACAAGCATGTCAGACAATGGTTTAAATAGTTCTTAACAGTTCTTTAAACAGCAAATATGGATGCTACACATGCTAACATGTACTTCCTTAAACACAACATGCTGCGCGGGGCATCACATTTGCTTCTGAGCATGTAGGCCTAGGTTGCCTCAGGAATGGTTCACACTGGAGTCTGACGAAGGTTGTATTTTAATGATAATGTGATACACAACGCAAAAAACTGACCAGATCTGAGCAAAAAATCAGAATTGAACATGAAGACCTGCACTCTGTGTTATTAAAGCACCTCCTGAAAAACTGCATGGACTTATATTAAACTTTCGGAGAGTAATTGTTGAATGTATATCTACAACTGACTAACTGTTTAGGTCAATCCAGTTCCAGATGATCGACACAACTAATCAACATTAACCAACGTAAAATTAACTCAGTCAGATTTTACAGATACGGAGCTAAAATTTGGTCTGGTGGTAGCTGAGTCTTTCACAACATGCATACTATTCTGAGGTGACATCTTGTGATATTCAGGGAGAGTGCATGAAGCTTCTTTATTCATCACTTCTAATCATTTAAAGTTTGGCATGAAATGCAGTTAAAATGTATTATTAAAGAATTGTAGACCTTTAATTGTAACTGGACTGAACTGGTTCACTTGTATTTGTTTTGTCCATTTTGCACAATGGCCTGAGATGACTTCTGATGTGAACTGGTACTTTATGAATAAACTAAATTAAATAAATTCACTTTATGACACTGCAATCATTGGGTATGGGCAGGATGGACAGGAGAGGGAGTACACGACCCAGGTTGAGGACTTCGTAATGTGATGCAGATCCAAACATCTACAGCTGAACATCAGCAAAACAAAGGAAATGGTAATGGACTTCAGAAGGTCTGGACCTGAAGCCAGTCTCAATGTAGGGGGTCGATGTGGAGGTGGACTTGCAAATGTCTGTGCATACAACTGGACGACATGCTGGACTGGTCAATGAACACAGACTCCCTCTACAGGAAGGGTCAGAGCAGACTCTACTTCAGTATCTGCAGGAAACTCGTGCTGATGTTCTACCAGTCTGTGGTAGCAGTGTCCTCTTCTGTGCTGTTGTGTGTTGGGGAGGCAGCATGAAGAGGAGAGATGCTGGTGAGGAAAGCTGGTTCTGTGCTGGGAACAGAGCTGGAGTCCCTAACATCGGACAATGCTGACCATCCTCTGCACGGTGCCATCATGAAGCAGAGGAGCTCCTTCAGTGGTAGATGCCGTCCCAGAACTGCTCCATGGACAGATTCAGGAAGTCCTTTGTCCCTCAAGACATCAGACTGTTCAATTCCTCCCCGTACAGTAAAATCTGCAGCACCCCGGATACTTGTGTACTGTATATAAATATGTATATATGCTTATATGTATACATAGATTAATCATGAATGTAGTCTAGTACCGGTACTCCCTTTTACCTTGTGCATATTTGTCTTTTTCAATTTGTGTATCTTGTTTCTTTTTTATTATTTCATATGTATTTTTGTATGAATAGCAAATGCTACT
>JBBPBX010071645.1:0-18261 GCA_038048925.1 Garcialebias charrua | reverse complement strand
TCCGACCTCCGGTTCCAAGTGACATAAAGTCCGTTGTTGTACACAGTTAGCGTGCTGCCTTCTCTGGAAGGCGTGGGGGTAGCCTGGATGTGATTGGGCTCGTTAGCAGTATTTTCTGTGGTGTATTCTACGTTTATTTTGTGAAAGAGTGTCCAGAACTCTTTGGGTCGAGCTAACGTTAGCATTACCGAGGCAAGATGGCTGCTTAAAGCGCTGTGATTGGTCCTTTGTGTGTCGTGTTCAAAAAAGTTGGTTCTGTAGACTGTGGTTGTCAGATTCATTTTTGCATACATTTCTGACAGTTTATCTGTGTTGTTTGAGTTCTATGCACGTGATATCGTCGAAGACTGGCTTAACCGCGGTGTTTTACATTATTTATGAATGTTTTAGAACGTTGAAAAGTCCGTTCCACGCTAACGTTTGGCGACCGCAGGTCCGTGAACGCACCGCTCGAACGGCACGTCACACGTGGGTGGCGTTAGGTTTAGAAGACTACATTTCCCGTGAACACTTGGGTTTTAGAACTATGGTTCTGTCTTCGCTGTGATTGGTCGATTACGCTGTAGGTGTTGACGCAAAAGGGGGGTGAGGAACTCACTCCTCGTCATCTTTTACTTCGGCTGCTTGTCCCAGACAAGTTTCCAGGCTTGTTTGTCCATTACTGTTATTGAAGAGACTGTTTAAACGCTGTGTTTTTGAGACTTTAGTGAATGTGAGAGACAGTTGTTCTAAGACTCCCGATCGCCATGTGACCAGGTCACGTGACACCGGGAGCTACAACTGCTTTATGTGGACCGACCTTGTTTTTTCTTTTAAACGCAGTTTAAAAGGTTTCACAGTTCAACCAATGTTTCTCACATCGTTTCGTATTTTGTGAGGCTGGGGTTCTAGAGTTTTGTCACGTAAAAGGCTCTGGATATTTCTGATTGATGTTTTTGGTCCGTTGTTAGACGTCTGTGAATGTTAGGAGCTGCAGCTTCGCTCACAGGTGACAACAGCGCCTCTATAGCGGTCAGAAAGAGAATTGCAGCCGCTGTGATAAACTTATTCAGCGCTGTACCCCCATCTGCTGGAGGTTGCATCTAAGAATACAGTTTGATGCAACTGTATCTAACATTTCAACTTTCCTGTTTTTGAATAGAGTACATTTTGAAATGTTGAGGACACAGCACCCTTTCATTTGATTTTCACATATAATCGAATGTTGATGGCAGAACAGTTACACAGAAGTAATACAGACTTGTCTGCTTTTTGATAAAACTTGACACTTTTATCATCAATTCTGTGCAAAACAAGCTGTCTGTCCCTGTTTATTTTAAACTGCATGTTTAATATAACACAGATGAGGCATCTTTGGCCTTGATTTTCACAGGAATCACACAAAAATAGCCGACCTTGATGGTCGTCTCATGGGTCGACAAATTAATAAAAATCACTGATTTTTATTTGATTTCACATCTTGGACTCCATGTTGACTGCCGCAGGCATCACATGGTGGGACTGCACACTGTGAAATGAGACCCACTTTACTTGATTTTTCACAGAAAATCAGTACAAAGATGGACGTTCTAGCAGGTGCATCAACAAATTGTGGGCTTGTTTCATCATTTGATAGGTACTTAGCTGCAAAGAACGTCCTTCAGGAACCAGGTGAACATCCCCTGGTGTTTTACGACAGGCTCCTCTCTGCTTACACAGGGGACAAAACTGTCCCTGGAATTGAGGAAGATTACCTGTTTAAAAGTCGTTTCACTTTGAATCTAATACCTTTCATAATGAAATGTGTTCGCTTCAATGTTAATTGCAAAGAAAGTACCATGGCAGAAATTAAACAATGTGCTATGGAATTTTTTGACATGCTCGAACAGCGAAAAACACCCTCAGTGGTGTGCCCAGGTCAAAAGGTCACATCCCGCTCGCAGAAAATAGAAGAGGTTCCCTCTCCTACAGAGTGCGAGAGTAAACACGTTTTTCATGATAACAAACCACAGATTGTGTCCAGCTGGAACATTGACTCTGATCGGTTCACAGGGAGTTCTGCCCCTGCCCCTCAGGTTGAAAACCCTGAGATGAGCAGAGAACCACACAAGGTAGGTGTTCGCTCTCTAGGTGAACCAAGATGGTTCAGATCGAACCAAAAGAGTTCTCACCTAGGTCTCACAGTGGGTGAACTTCGAGAGAAGTTGATGTCTGGGAACCGTGACCCTTTGAAAAATGGTCTGTCCCGACATGTACCCCCGAGAAGCGGCCCTCCTGCCCCTGCCCCTCGAACTGCACAGTTCGAGACATGCAAAGAGTCACACATGCTCCAGATTATGGAAACGGCGCCTCCGCGCGTGGACGTGACTGAGGTTGTGAGTTGTTTGTCAAATGATTTGAATGTTACAGTGGTTGACCAAGCTGACACAACGTGTGACGTTGTCCTTGATGATAACACAAACAACGTTGTTCAACCTGACAAAGCGACGCGCAGCACTGCCTTTGGCAACGACTCAGTGCACACAGTTGACAACATCGTCAACACTGACAAAGATGCTGACAGCAAACAAATTGCTGATGATCAGCGTCCTGAAAGTCCAGATGCTGACAGCGAACAAATTGCTGAAAATCCACATCCTGAAGGTCATGAGGCAGACTGCCATCATGATGCTGACAGCGACGATGATTACACAGACAGAGTCACACGTACACAGAAACGTGTGAAAAAACCTGAACGGTTTCTGTGTAACTTTATAAAAAGGGGGATAGCTAAGAGAGCTTACCTGCCACTCACATTGGAAGGGGTCCTCGCGCAAGAAGCACTCCTGGTTTGCGGCTCAGACGTGTCTACCATGTCAGCCGAACTGTTTGAGGAGCTAAGGACCGCCGCTAACGATGTTGACAGGCAAATACCCTTTGTGAAAGACACTTATGGTGAGCAACAGGGCCTCGCAAAGACGAGAACAACCCTAATAGCCATGGTTCACATGCAGATTGGCGAAATGTCACTATACCACCCGGTATATGTGTCTGAACTTGACTCACTCCAGACTCCATTTGTGGTTGGCCAAGATTTTATAAATCGCTTTGAAGCGATTATAAATTATGCCAATCAGACAATGTGGGCTACAGTGAACAGTCCACTGCCAATCGAGGTGCCTCCCCAAGGTCAGGACACTGACTTTCTAACAGCAGGTACCGCTGTGGCCACAAGGGAATCCCCAACCGAGACCACAAGCCCGGTAAGTGAACCTTTATATACAGGTGAGACAGAGGAGACTCAACAGTTGGACCAGACTCTGGCCCAACACGAGAACCTCCTCTGCGAGCTGACACCTTCAGCACTCACTGAACACTACCTACCACCGGTAGAAGAAGGTGTGGAGATCCAAGGGTCCCACACCGATGACGCTGTACTGTCCTATGGGACAGGTAATGCGGCAAACAGCCAAGCTTTCAGTGAAGTCTTGGTTCAAGGACATCTGAGCCCACGAAGTGACAGTCTACAACACGCTGACAGTCACTTGGACTTCATGGTTACAGATTTTGAGGACCCCTCCTTAAACAAAAGGGGGGCAAACTCACACTTCCTACCACAGGTAGAAGACGGTGTAGAGATCCAAGGATCACACACCGAGAACGCTGTGCTGTCCTCTGGGACAGATAATTCAGCCATCAGCCAATAGCTTTCAATGAAACCTTGGTTCCAGAGCATTTGAATCTAGAACTACTCAGAAATGACATAGTTCTTACAGACTCAAAGAGCACCTCTTCAGTCATGAAGTGGGAAGACATACATCACGCTTTTATTACTTCACGCCTGGATTATTGTAACTCTCTTCTGATTGGAGTAAATAAGACCTCGCTTTCTCGGTTGCAGCTGGTACAAAATGCTGCTGCACGATTTTTGACTGGTACAGGCAGACGTGAGCACATCACTCCAGTTTTAATGTCCCTTCATTGGCTTCCTGTCCAGTTTCGAATCCATTTTAAAGTTTTATTGTTTGTTTTTAAGTCTTTGAACGGTTTTAGTCCCTCTTATCTGTCTGAACTGCTTCAACTTTATGTGCCATCACGTGCTCTCAGATCCGCTGACCAGATGCTTTTAGCAGTCCCAAAAACCTTTTATAAGACCAGAGGAGACAGAGCATTTTCAGCTCTGGCTCCTAAATTGTGGAACGAGCTGCCACTGAAGGTCAGGCAGGCCCCATCAATATCTGTTTTTAAAACTCGTTTAAAAACACATATGTTTTCATTGGCTTTTAAACCAGAATGAGTTCACATCTCTGTTTTAGTGTTGTATTATTTTACTTGTGATGTACCGATATTTATATGATTGAGATTGATTGTTTTTATTGTTTTGTGCTTGTTTTTATTCTTGTACAGCACTTCGGACGGCTGCTGCTGTATTTTTAAGTGCTTTATAAATAAACTGGTATGGTATGGTATGGTATCACAACGACAGAGACACGCCTGCGACGGCGCCGACAGTTGTGACACACCTGAATTACGCAGAAAGAGGTAAACGTACAGAGCTACGTTGGCCGAAACCTAAGAAGTTCCTGCGTACTGTCTACTCTAAGCTGCGTAAACAGCCTAAACTAAACAAAGGCATCCTAACTCGTGCCCATGGACGGACGTCCACACCTGTGTGCGTGGTCCCTCATGACCACAGGGGGGTGATGTTAGGCCATGCCCATGTCAAGGACAAAGATTTCAATAACCCCACAAACGACAAAGATCTCGCAAACTCACAGACTTCATGGGAAAACAAGGTCGTCCAAGCACAGGATAGTAAATAAACTAAACAGTTTAAACTATTCTAGTTGCGAAAAGAAACCGTTCCAACTAGAACTTAGAAACGCTAAGCATAAAACCCACAACAAAAACTAACCTTAACAACCGTTTAAATCTGCAGGATTTAATTGACATCGGTTATAAAGCTAAGAACTGTTTTTCTTGTGTGTGACACGTTGGAATCTGACGACCAGAGTGAGTTTGTTGTAGTGAAACGTTGTTTTTAGTTGCTTAATTGCTACTTTTGTGTTATTGAAGTTGTTATTGTTTTCTGAACACTCCCAGCCAAAAGAGGTTTTGATTGTTGATAAGTTGAAGACTTAAATGGATTTAACTATGCCAACATGCTGTTCATTTTGTTAAAGATCTCAATCTTTGAAGAGTCATTGTAGATTAATACTACTTAAGGTACTATAATCTACACTGATCTCCCAATCATTTAGGTAGAACCGATTCGATCGTTTCTATTCTAGATCTATTCATTTTGATGAGTCTCGCCATAGACTTCAAAATTTATAGGGAATACCAAATCTTGCGTCGTTCGTCTAAAAGACAACAGACATTTAGACCAAACTAGATTTCATTTTTTTATTTTAGTTTAACCTAAACTAAATAATGAATGGAGGAATAGTTTGAAAGAAGAGGCCTTCGTTACAGAAGCCCTCCACATTTCTATAGGTATAGATCCCTATATCTGATTTTTACAGCATTGATCCACCCCTTAATTGGTAATTGTAGCTGATCTAATCCATGATAGCTTACATACCAGGTGCATATAGGTAGGGCCTAATGTAAAATCCCAATCATAAGCCCACCTAAAACCACATAATTGCATGACACATTGAACCAGGGTGGCACCGACTGGAAGCCATCCAGCCTGCAACCTTCGATGTGGGGACCTGCTGATCCAACGTTGGTCTTCAACCTTCATCCAAGGGCCGCCTCCTCTGCTTCAATCGAGGGATCCCCTCTACATGCTGATTAAAATCCATTCTTGCTGATGAAATCACTAACCCCCATCGTTGTGGAAGTACCGTTGTGGATTATAAGACTTTGTTTCCAAGGGATCACAGACTCAGTTTTCCATGGGTTAACAGACTATGTTTTCCAAAGGATTGAAAGCTTACCGCAATGGGATTACTTACAAACAGTATGGAATTTCCAAAAACATTATGGGAGTATAATTTTGAACTTTTTTTTGACTTTTTTTTTCCACTTGCTGGATTACATAGAGGTCAGAGACATTCGGTGGTATCCTTTCGTGTTGGAACTCATCTCCAAGGACAGGCGATGACTTCCAAAAAGGGGGACTGTAGTGATACAGGCCTTCTGTCTTGACCTTCAAGTACACCTCTCCACATCTCTCTGAAACTCTCAGTGTTACACCTTCTTGAAACTCTCAAGGAGACAAGTGGACACTTATATTTGTTACAATTATTTTGGATTAATGGACACTAATTAATCAGATTGAACTTTCTCTTTAATGTGTGTTAATTCAGAATTGATCAACAGTATATTTTTGTCATTTAATGATGATTTTACTAAGCTGGTATATTTTAAATATGCCAAAGTTAAGAGAACATCTCAGAATGATCTTGCTCTAAACTGTCTGCTCTGTGCAGAATAACTGTCTTAAAGTTGACTGAACAATCCGTGCGTATTTGTTTGAAGTGTTTTTGGAACGAAGGAAAAGTTCCAGACATAATTTGCTTTCTGTCTCCCGTCCTTTCTAAAAACAATGAATCTGTTCTCAAAACAAATTACATGGCTTGTTCACATGCACCTGCATCTTCTGACGTATGTTTTCTATGTATTGTCTACCCTATCATCTGTCACTCAAACTCACTCACTTGCAAAGTCACACCCTCTCTAGGGGTACGACAACCAATCAGCAGGAAGTATGTGACTAAGTCACACCCCCTTCTTAAAGGGACACTTCCTGTTGATTCTTAGAGTGCAAAGGGAACCACAACTCAACAACAGTGAGTTCTCTGGGAGAATGAAAGATGCATAGACGTCTTTCTCCAAGCTGTTGTACGTCCCGGCCATCAGCCAAAGGCCCACGTCTTCAGCGAGGCCAACAGCACGTCAGCTGTTAGCCATCTGAGGGTCACTGCTCCAAGCTGTGAACACTTTTCCTGGAAGTTATCTTGAAACCAAACCGGAGCTGATAACATTACTCTGGGAGGCTTCTGCAGACCTCACGAGACCGTGGCAGGATGAAAGTAGTCGCCTATAAAATGCAGCCGGCATGCGCGTCTGGCTTGACTAATTTACTGGAGTCGAGATAAGAAAATCTTCACAAAGGTAAACGTCGTTTCATCACGGTACGGATGTCCAGCCGAAACCAAACAGAGGATGAACCACTCTGGTTACACATCTCAAGATAAGATTCAACCATTTCCTTTCTTTATTCTTCCTCCTTAACTCTTTATGTTTATTTCTAAATGTAAACTGTAAGTAATGTGCCAACAGAAAAGTTTCTAACTGTCTGTTTTAATTTGAATTCTTGTCAGAGAGTCAGAGAGTCAGAGAGTCAGAGAGTCTTTATTGTCATTTGCACCGCATGTGGTACATGTGATGAAAAGGAGATTATGTACACGGGGTCCCAGTTACATCCAACAACAAATGCAATAGAAAAACAGTAATAACATCTAGAATTAACTAAGAAAAACATCAACTAGTAATACACTAAGCCTAATATAGTGGGAATAAACAGCAGCACGAACATGAGTTTGTATGAGCAGATGGTCACAGATGAACACAGATGAACACAGCAACATTGTCAACGTAGTTATTGTAAAGGGTTTAGAGGGGGTCAGTTTAATACTGACCTCCTTTTTACCTTAATTTACTTATTCAGATTGAATAGTAATTTCACGGATTCTCTTCTTTTTCAGTTTATTCAATATTTCTGTGATCTTTATGATGGATAAATAAACAGAGCCATTAAGTGACAATGGACACGTTAACTTAGTTTGATATGTCAAAGAGACACTATCATTTATTTAAAATAAATCAACTAAATTAACACCATTACACTTGATTGACATGATTTCACTTTCTTTCAATTCAAATACGTCAGCACACTTGATTTAACACAACAGACATAAATACTAGATGTTACACATATTTAGTCTGAGGGGCTCTTCAGCTTAAAATAGTTTCCAGCTTAAGATTGAGAGGGAAAGGGAAAAGGAGGAATAAGAGGTTGGAGAGATTAAGTTATTTATCTCGAGTGTAACCAGAGATGACACTTTCCATCCGACTTCGGCTAAATCCCAGGTACGTTTGTAAACAGCTTTACCTTTTGACGATGCGTCTGATAAAGATATTACCAGCCTCCCAGGTGCACAGAGTCCTTCCGGCCCTCGTACGTCTGAACTGGTCGTTTACTTCCAACGTCTCCTCGGATCCGCGTCAGCCGTCAGAAACATGTGGCAGCTTCTGGCCGACTTCAAGACGAGATGTTTCTCAAAGAAAGTTCATTAGGAACTTTGGAGCTTTTGCTCGGGGAACTGGATGGAGGCGTCCATCAGTTCTAGCTGACAAGTTAGTCTTTGGCTCTTGACCAAGCTTGACCAGCTGCAAGGCAGAGAGCTTTCAGGTCTCCGTCCATTCAAACTCTCTGTCCATTCAAAGACTGAAGCGTTTCCGCACAGTTAGAACTTAAAAAGACAGGAACACAGAGAGGAGTTCACTTGCCTTATCAAACCCAAGGTTACAAACAGCAGCAGAGAGAAATGTTTAGGAAAAAGATAGATAAAGCTGGAGCCCAGCTCATGAGACTGTCTCTGAGTTTCTAAACAAAACCGTCCGGTCTCTGTGACCCGAAGGCTTCACCTTTAAACACAGCAGTGAACACAGTTTAACTCTTACAGAATGACACAGCTTAAAAGCACACATCATGAAAATGACAAAAGTTATTCTTTTGATCACATTAGAATAAAATCAAAGATAGAAATAGTCTCTTTTGGTGACTATATTTATCAGATTATAGCTAAATGAATGATTTTGTAGTAAATGTCTTGCTTTACTGAGTGGTCAGTAAAGGTCATCACTGGACAGTTCGAAAACCCTAGTTTGACCCTGGGTAGGTCCATTACATCTCCCCCCTTTTGGAAGCCATCGCCAGTCCTTGGGGATGGGGTCCAACACGAAAGGAAACCTTGAACTGTCTTTGATCTTGAAGTAATCCAGCAAGTGGAAGAGAAAAATCAAAAATTATAATCCCATAAAGTTTTTGGAAATTTCATACTGTTCAGAGGTAATCCCATTGCGAAAAGCTTTTACTCCTTTGGAAAACAAAGTCTGTTAACTCCTGGAAAACAAAGCCTGTGATCCCTTGGAAAGCAAAGTCTTATAATCCACAGCGGTAATTCCACAGCAGTAATTCCACCACGATTAGAGTTGGTGATATCATCAGCAACAATTGTTTTCATAATCAGCATGTAGAGGGGATCCCTCGATTGACGCAGAGGAGGCGACCCTTGGATGAAGGTTGAAGACCAAGCGTTGGAGCTGCAGGTCCCCACATCGAAGGTTGTTGGCTGGTTGGTTTCCAGTCAGTGCCACTCTGGTTCTATGTGTCATGCAATTATGTGGTTTTTAAGGTGGGCTTATGATTGGGATTTTACATTAAGCCTTACCTATATGCACCTGGTATGTAAGCTATCATGGTTTAGAACAGCTACACTTACCAATTAAGGGGTGGATCAATTCTGTAAATTAGATATAGGGATCTATACCTATAGAATTTTGGAGGGCTTCTGTAACGAAGGCCTCTAATTCCAAACTATTCCTCCATTCACTAATTAGTTTAGGTTAAACTAAAGTAGAAAAATGAAATATAGTTTGATCTAAATGTCTGTTGTCTTTTAGACGAACGACGTAGGATTTAGTATTCCTAATCAATTTTGAAGTCTATGGCGAGACTCATCAAAATGAATAGATAATCTAGAATAGAAACGATCGAATCGGTTCAATTTAGAAATTGTGAGACCAGTGTAGTTTATGGTACCTCGGGTAGCTTTAAACTACATTGGCTCTTCAACGACTGAGATTTAACAAAACGAACTGCATGTTGGCATAGTTAAATCCATATCATTCATTAACCAATGTTAATACAAAACCTTTTTGGCTGGGAGTGTTCAGAACCAAAACAATATCTCAACTAATGACAACAGTAATGACTAAACAACAAGGAAACAACGTTTCACTGCTTCGACACACTCCTGTCGTCAGATTCCAAAGTGCAACACACAAGAAAAACAGGTCTCAACTTTATGACCGAGGTCAAATTAAATCTCGTGGATTTAAACGGTTGTTAAGGTTAGTTTTTTGTTGTGGGTTTTAGGCTTAGCGTTTCTAAGTTCAAATTGGACAATGCGACTTATAGGGTGGGAAATATGGTAGTTTAAACCTGATTAGTTTATTTACTAACTTGTGTTTGGACGACCTTATTATCCCATGAAGTCGGTGAGTTTGTGAGATCTTTGTCTTTTGTGGAGTCATTGAACGCCTTGTAAGGTTTGATCTGATTTCGATGTACCCATTTAGCAATTGGCTCTTTGCGGCCTTTGCTGATTTTGATCTCGTAGACGACTGAGGACACTTTGTCTGTTATCAGATGAGGTCCAGTCCACCTGGGCATTAGTTTGCGGGCGAGAGTTCCGGTCCCGGACTCTCCTTTCCCGGTTGCTGGGGCGAACGTATAGTACCAGACTCTGTCTCCCACTTGGAGTTCATTGTGAGAGGCCTTCTGGTCATAGTACGCCTTACGTCCTTCAGCGGATCTTTCCAGGTTTTTCTGGGCGAAAGCAAAAGTGTTTCTGAGGTGTACATTCAAATCTTTGTCTTTGGCATGGCCTAACATCACCCCCCTTTGGTCATGGGGGACCACGAACACAGGTGAGGACGTCCGTCCATGGGCACAAGTTAGGATGCCACCGTTTAGTTTAAGCTGTTCGCGCAGCTGAGAGAAGACGGTACACAGGAATCGTTTAGGTTTTGGCCAACGTATCTTCTTACGTTTACCTCTTTCCGTGTAATTCAGGTGTGTCACAACTGTCGGCGCAGTCGCTGGTGTGTCTGACTGGTCAGACCGCGGTGCGTCACTGTCGTTGTGATGTGTGTCTTCCCACTTCATGACTGAAGAGGTGCTCTTTGAGTCTGTAAGAACTATGTCATCTCTGAGTAGTTCTATACTCAAAAGCTCTTGAACCAAGGTTTCATCGAAAGCTTGGCTGATGGCTGAATTACCTGTCCCAGAGGACAGTACAGCGTCTGTGGTGTGGGATCCTCGGACCTCCACACAGTCTACTACCTGTGGTAGAGAGTGAGAGTACACCCCCCTTTTGTTGGAGGAGGGGTCCTCAAAATCTGTGACACTGAAATCCAAGTGACTGTCAGCATGTCGCGGACTGCCACTTCCAGGACTCACATGTCCTTGAACCAAGGTTTCATCGAAAGCTTGGCTGATAGCTGAATTACCTGTCCCATAGGACAGTACAGCCTCTTCGGTGTAGGATCCTTGGATCTCAACACCTTTCACTACCTGTGGTAGGTAGTGTTCAGTGAGTGCTGACTGTGTCAGCTCGCAGAGGAGGTTCTCTTGTCGGGCCAGAGTCTGGTCCAACTGTTGAGTCTCTACTGTCTCATCTGTAGTTGAAGGTTCACTTACCGGGCTTGTGACCACGGTTGGGGAGTCCCTCGTGGCCACTGCGGTACCTGCGGTTAGGCAGTCTGTACCACAACGAGGAGGCACTTTTATTGGCAGGGGTTTTCTCACTGTTGCCCACATTTTCTGTTGACCATAATCTATAATCGCTTCAAAACGGTTTATAAAGTCTTGGCCAACCAGAAATGGGAATGAGTCAAGTGTGGACACATACACTGGGTGGTGTAGTGTCGTTTTGCCAATCTGCATGTGAACCATAGCTATGGCTGTTAGGGTTGTTCTCGTCTCTGCGAGACCCTGTAGCTCAATAGCACATTCCTCAAAGGGTATTTGCCCGTCAACACCGTTAGCGGCGGTCCTCAGCTCCTCGAACAGCTTGGCCGACATAATAGTTATATCAGAACTGCCATCCAGGAGGGCTTCACGCTCAAGGACACCTTCCAGTGTGATGGGCAGGTAGGCTTTCTTAGCCACCCCCCTTTGCATAAAGTTACACAGAAACCACTTGGGTCTTGGTACACGTTTCCGTTCACGTGTACCTCTGTCTGTGTAATCTTGTTTACTGTCAGCATCTTGTTGGCTGACAGTATCATGACCTTCAGGATGTCGTTGTTTGTCAGCAATTGGTTTGCTGTCAACATCCATGGCCATGTTGGTAGTAGCGTGCGCTGAGGTCTTGTGAAAGACAGTGCTACACATCGCTCCAGGTCGGTCAATGTTGATAGTGTCATTATCAATGATAATGCCACTCATTGTATCAGGTTGGTCAAGCACAGCAACATTCAAATCTACTGACAAACTACTTACTTCCTCTGTCTCTTCCGAGCATAGAGGTGTTGGGCCATTGTTTCGGGACATTTGTGACTCCTTGCCTATTTCGAACTGTTCTGTTCGAGGCGCGGGAGGTGCAGTTCCAAGGCTCGGGGGTTTCTGTTGGGACCACTCATTTTTACACGAGTCTAGGTCCTCACACTTCAATTTCTTTTGAAGTTCACCCACCGATGGGCCTTGTTTTTCACCCATCTGGTTCGATCTGAACCATTTTGGCTTCTTTCTCCAGCGGATACCCCCACTTTGTGGTTTGTCAGGTTGAAAGGTCTGTTTCTTTTCGCCTTTGTTAGGAGAGGGAGTTGATGAACTTGTCCCTTCTAGCTCCAGCGAGTGGGATTTGACCGCTTCATTCGGGGACACCTGTAAGGGTGTTTTGGCTTGCATGTTAGCTGCAAAGACATCCGCAGCACACTGTACTATTTCATGCAAAGATGTTGCTTCTAAATCACCCCAGGCCAAGTTCCATGGCAACTTGAATCTAACATCAGGGATTAGATTATCCCTGAAAACAGATTTGAAAAGCGTCTGCTCTTCCAGGTCAGGTTCCATCATGTCACCTATATACGCCTTCAAAATTCTGGCAAAGAAAAAATATGGATGTTCATCGTTTCTCTGCAAGACATTTCGGGCAGCTGAGTAGTCACCACACAATGAGAAAGATTTTTCCTCTGTGCAAGGTGCAGGGGGAGCAAGTTCATGGCTCCGGGGTTCCTCTTGGTACCCTCTGATGTATGGGTCTTCTAGAGGCACATACTGTATGAGCCTTGGACGCGTACCGTCTTGAACTTCCATCTTTAACTTGATTTTTTGTGAAAATCAATAAGACAGTTCGAATTTTAATGTGTGCAAATAAATCTTCACTTTTAATGCAGCACTGAGTCAATCAAACTAATCAGCTGTCTGGTTTAAGTGTTTCACTGTGTAATAAGTATTTCTATTCATAGGTACCTTCTTCAGGTTTTACCCTCAAATGAATTGTAAAAGTTAAATGCCTTTTTGCAGTGTTAACTTTAAAATATAACTTATTTTTCAACAACAGTTACTAACTAACCCAAGCATGACGTCCGTTTTACTTACTCAAACACTATTTAAAAGATTCGAAATAAATACATTGTTCACACTAAAATGTACCCAGAATGCTGCTCCATTATGCCTTAAAAAAGATGTATTGCAGTTTGGCTAAACTGTTTTGCTGTATTTGACAGTTATCAGGAGTGAAAAATGTACTTTCGTTTGTTATTTTAAGCTTTTCATTTAAAATAAACTGGAGTCATTAATTTTACACAGAAAAACGTTAAAAATGCGATTTTTAACTAAAAGTGTGCAGTTGTGCACACCAATTCTGTTTAAAATTCAGAGATGCGAAGAGCTTAATGTGGAAACGCTCTGTTCTCCATCATTTTTTCTTTTTTTTTATTTAATTTGAAAATCAAATAAAAAATGCTTTTTGAGTGTTATTTTAAATCTCTTCAGTATTTAAAACGAGCATCAATTGTTCGTCTGTACCTCTGTTATTCAAAAATTCTTTATTTAAAATAAACAGGATTTTTTGTTTGTGTACAGAACAATTTTAAAGCTGGTAATTTTTACCATAAAAAATGCTGACTTTATGAGGTGTTGAGAGAAAACTCATCTATTAACGTCCAGCAGGGGGCAGCGTCGAGTATGTTATCACGAAGCGACTGAGTTTAAATCAGTACATGGAAAGAAAACAACCTATTAGGGTTAGTTTTCAGTAAGAACGTGATAATTGCTCGAACCGCGTTCTTGTCAGAGACAAGTTTATGTTGTTAGACAGTTTAGATGGCTTAAATTGAGTTTTTAAACTTTTAGTGAAACCACTTTTCACCGTGTGTGTGTGAACTGCGTCTGCTTGTCACTCAAAGTGCATCAGGAAATGACGACACAAATAGGCGGGTCGACGCAGCGCGTCACCAGCTCTGCTGTGCTGAGCGAGGCGGAGCTCGCTACACAGATACGTGACGTCAACCAATCAATCACAGCGGTTGTAGTTCATTACCCAAGCATTAATGGCGAATGTAGTTTCTTACCTTCGACCAATGTAGCGCCGGAAATGACGACAAAGTGGGCTGGTCGCAACGGCGTGCGACGTGATTGACAGCTCACAACAGCGAATCAGCGTTCGCCACAAGAGTGATTGACAGCACACAACAGCGAATCAGCGTTCGCTACAAGAGTGATTCACAGCACACAGCACTCGTATCATCCAATCACAGCTCATAAACAGACATGTAGACACACGTCTTCTTAACGCTAGTTTGCACAGCAGAAAACAACTTCACAACTCTTTAAACAACTCAAACGCTACAATTTAACTTCCCAAAATGCTGAAACATGCGGCGCACATCTAGACAGGCCAACTTAGTCACGCTCAGTAACCCAGCACTGCAGCTGTTGAACAAACACGGACTCTCTCGGAGTCACTTCAAGGTCGGTTCCGTCCACGTTAAAGGAGCAGAACTCGGGTTTCACGAACCACTAACCGACACGTTCTAACAGTATATGCTGCTTCGACCTTCTTTAAAATGTAAAATACCACAACAGCAATCTTGTAGATGTTAAATTAGCTTCCAGGGCAGGCAGTTTGACTCGGCGATCAAACAACAAAGTTCTGTACCGGAGTGTGTGCTTGAACTGGGTCGAAGCCGAACCAGAACTCCCACAGACAACGGGCTGACAAAAACTTCACCTGAATGCATCCAACAGCGCTTGCAGTGTTGAAACGAATAACAATCCCTCAGCCTCAAATGATAAAAACACGCAGAATCTGCCTGCTTTGAACACTTCCAGCCAAAATTATTATCCTCAGAGTTTAAAACTTGGATCCTTTTATGCAAACATGACGTTACAGTTCATGACTGAGACCACAGATTTATCAATAAACTTTTAGAAGCCGATACGAGGCCACCAGATGTAAAGGGTTTAGAGGGGGTCAGTTTAATACTGACCTCCTTTTTACCTTAATTTACTTATTCAGATTGAATAGTAATTTCACGGATTCTCTTCTTTTTCAGTTTATTCAATATTTCTGTGATCTTTGTGATGGATAAAGAACCATAGCCATTAAGTGACAGTAAACGTTGACTTTAGTTGGTATGCCAGAAGACACTACCATTTATTTAAAATAAATCACTAAATCAACATCATTACACTTGATTGGCAGGGTTTCACCTTCTTGCGATTTAACACACATCACACACTTGATTTAACACAACAGACATAAATACTAGATGTTACACATATTTAGTCTGAGGGGCTCTTCAGCTTAAAATAGTTTCCAGCTTAAGATTGAGAGGGAAAGGGAAAAGGAGGAATAAGAGGTTGGAGAGATTAAGTTATTTATCTCGAGTGTAACCAGAGATGACACTTTCCATCCGACTTCGGCTAAATCCCAGGTACGTTTGTAAACAGCTCTTTACCTTTTGACGATGCGTCTGATAAAGATATCACCAGCCTCCCAGGTGCACAGAGTCCTTCCGGCCCTCGTACGTCTGAACTGGTCGTTTACTTCCAACGTCTCCTCGGATCCGCGTCAGCCGTCAGAAACATGTGGCAGCTTCTGGCCGACTTCAAGACGAGATGTTTCTCAAAGAAAGTTCATTAGGAACTTTGGAGCTTTTGCTCGGGGAACTGGATGGAGGCGTCCATCAGTTCTAGCTGACAAGTTAGTCTTTGGCTCTTGACCAAGCTTGACCAGCTGCAAGGCAGAGAGCTTTCAGGTCTCTGTCCATTCAAACTCTCTGTCCATTCAAAGACTGAAGCGTTTCCGCACAGTTAGAACTTAAAAAGAGACTTAGAGAGGAGAGAAACTTGTCTCTTTTTCATTGGTCCACTTGTTATCACTATTCAAGGTGAAATTCAGCACAGAGAAGGAAATTGTTTAGGAAAAGTATCTGAGTGAGAGACTTTCAGACGCTAGATGAGAGTTTTAGCTGAAACTCGACAAAAACAATTTCAGTGTAAGTCAGTTTGACATTTTAGCTGAACTTTGACACCTTTTCACTTGCAGAAATGACACATTGATGTTTCACATTTAAAGAATAACAGCATATAACATATATCATGAAAATGACAAAAGTTATTCTTTTGATTACATTAGAATAAAATCAAAGGTAGAAATAGTCTCTTTTGGTGACTATATTCTGATTACAACTAATGGAATGATTTTGTGATAAATGTCTTGCTTTACTGAGAGGTCAGTAAAGATCATCTCTGGAACAGTTCAAAAGTACACAGATGTAATAAAGTGAACATGGTCATGTCCACTACACATGCATCTGAGAGAAATGCAATTTCAATCCTGTGTATGTTCTGTACATATTGCAGTTTGGACAATAAAGTTGACTTTTAAATTTGACTTTGATGTATGACTTGGAAATGTATTTATCAATACAGAGGTCTGTAAAGAAAGAAATTGATTACAAAAACTAGTTGTTTATGATTCATTTTATTAACAGTAAGTTAATTCAAAACAACAAAAGTTTCTGTGTCGTGTGACACGGGACACCACCTCCAGCTCGTCTGTATGGATGCAGTGGACAGAAGAGAAAGCAGTCCCAACCACCTTCAAGATGCTGCACCTGCCAGCCACAAACAAACACCAGGGTCTCAGCTGTACCAACATTTGCGTGGCTGCTGCATGGGTGCTTGAGTCATCACAGTTCTCTGAAAAAAACATTTGAAAGGATACAGTATTGTTAAATTCATTGCAATTTGTTTGGTTTGCATTGAAAAAATATAATTTCTCATAAATCTTACCAGCTGTGCTCAGTTTTGATTAGCTGACACATAGCTTAAACATATACTGTATAACAAATATATCATACAAGCTTATAGAATGTTTCTAAACACGGATCTTTGGAAAACAAATAAAATATTTTACCACTGTTTAGTGCTCATTTATAGTCAATTCAAAAAACAACGTGTGTTCAGTTCTAGGTTGCATATTAAAATTAAGCCAAAACGTCAAAAAAACGAGGGTAGATGAAATCAATATTTTAAAATAAAATATATTATGAAACGTTACTTTTGTAATGTGCTAAGTAATAAGATGTGGTGAATTAAAGTCACTGCAGCTGGACTACAACTTTGTGATCCAAACAAAGACAAAAACACAGCCGTACACCGCATGCCATGCAGCTAAACACAGGTTTTTCATGTGTTCAGTGTTCAGAAGCATACGCTTAAGCTGTGTGTGATTAAATACACGCAACAACATTTTAGAACTGTTATTTTAGTACAAGTTTAGGCATTTACTTACTGAAGACGCGACTATCCGCCATTTTGAAATCTAAACTTGGGGAGGGGTGAGAGTTCACCACTAGAGGGGGCGTGAACACAGGACAACCCACAACCTCCTCCCCTGCTTGACTCTCTACACGCCCATTTTGAGAGAAATTTTGAAAATGGCCTGGGGGAGGAGTTACCGTCTCAACCTGGGTTCAGTCTCACTTTAACTTCTGGACATATCTCTTTATTAGGCAGCTTTTTTCTCTGAGAGCAAAAAGGTAAGGGTGCCACCCAGCTGTTCTCTTGGTTTTGATAGACTTCATTGTCCATTATTGTTAGAAATGTTTTGTCATCAATTGACATAGATTGTTTGTCATCATACTCAGACCTAACAAACACAGTGTGTCCCAAACTATCCGTGTCACAAGCAGTGTTTAAAGGAAACTCATAATTCTCTTTAACATGAATTATGTTTGGATAGGGCTCAAAGTAGGATGCACAACCATTATCTAAGGTGTGTGTTCTGTAAACGTTGACCTCTGACTGACCATGAGCGTTTCCTAAACACACTTCTCCCACAATAACCCAACCTAAGTCTAGCCTTTGGGCATAAGGTGCATTGTTGGGCCCGTTGATTTGCTCACGTACCTTATGAACCCTGAGGATGTCCCTGCCCAACAGTAAAAGGATAGGAGCATCGTGATCGACAGGTTGGATTTTGTCTG
>JBBPBX010071644.1:0-18262 GCA_038048925.1 Garcialebias charrua | reverse complement strand
AGCTGCTGGAAACTGAAAGTTATGCACCACAACTCATGTTCCCTGAAGGAAGGGAACGAGATGCAACATACTTGCTATGGGAATTGCGCCCCCGCGCGATTACCTGAAGGAATACACTCACGCCTTTACGGCTAGGGCGTCAACGCCGCGCCAGAGGCCCCGCCCTCTGGGTACTTAAGCGGCTGACGCCCGTCCATCTTTCTCCAAAATTGCACTTCACCGAACTTTCAGCATTGTAAAGGGCCAGATATGTTGCACCTCGTTCCCTTCCTTCAGAGAACATGAGTTATGGTGCATAACTTTCAGCTCCCTTTCAGTCTGGTCTCTCGGTGCAACATACTTGCTATTAGGGGTTGAACGAGTACATAATTTTTAACCTCGACATTAACATAAAAAAACTTGAGCGGCGCTCGAGTAGCCGATGACGTCACAGTGTCTTATGATGCAAAATAAATAAATAAATATAATGCATAAAAACGTCTTTACAAAAAGAAAAAAAAGACCAACAAAACATTGGGAGCATTTATTATGCTCCTATCATTTATCATACTGCACATAAGTCATTGGAAAAACAAAACTATTAGTTATTATTATTAATATTAAAAGTGAAAGTAAGGCGCTGAAAACCGAAACTTAAAAAACAAATGGGGCCACAGCCACACCGTACCACAGCCTGCAGTGCTGTGCAATTTAGGTTTACTTTTAGAGATTGTGTTTATAGGTTTTTAATAGCTCTAGAGAGATTAATATTTGTTTCTTTTTCTTTGTGAAACGAGAGAGATGAAGCCGTTTCGGCCGTGTTATATATGTGACCTGCAATGCAACACTGCCCTCTGCTGTCACAATCTACTACGGTGGTCAGAGAAAAGAAAGTCAACAGGATGTTTCAATGAGTAGCACAATTTATAAAATTATAAACTGTTTTACCTTTTTGACAAGACTTGACCAGCTCCATACATCCGTGCGCACAAAGGAATCCATCTACTAAAAGCTAAAAGCTACCCGCGCTCTGTTTTTATCACATGATATGACGTACAGACGTTACTGCAACGTGATGACGTCACTACGGGTAGTCGAGGTGGACAAAAAAGCCTCTATAGAAGTCAAAGCGCTCGATCTGTCGAAAACTCGGTTACTCTGTTAAAGCACTACTTGCTATGGGAACGTAATTCATTCACGCCCTTGAAATGCTTGGTAAAATGCATGCTAGAGTGAACGTCTGCCCTTGACCAGCAGGCATCTCAAGGCTACTTTCTACTGTGTGTTAGAAAGGACAGCCTGAGTGACGTCACACGCAGTAACATCCAAACTGTAATGCTTTGCAAAAGTGTTTAATGAGCTCCAGTTCGCAGCAGCGCAGATGTCTGCAACTGGTACACCCTTGAACAATGACCAGGAGGTGGCCAAGCCCCGAGTGGAGTGAGCGTGCACTCCAGAGGGCACCTGTTGACCTTTGCTACTGTACGCCCTTTTAATGGCCTCAGTCACCCAATGTGAAAGGCGTTGTTTTGATAGGGCCTTTCCGGTAGCAGGTGCTGCAAAGCACACAAACAGTTGATTTGTTTTTCTCCATTCGGCTGTTCTCTGCATGTAAGTGCGTAAAGCTCTCACGGGGCAGAGAGCCTTCAGCCTTTCCTGTTCCTGAGTGAGTACAGGAGCAGGTGGGAAGGAGGAGAGATCAAAGTCTAGACTCCTGTGGTTCAAAGTCAAGACCTTGGGGATGTATGCAGGATTAGGCCTTAAGGTGACCTTTGACCCGTCAGGGGCAAATCTGGTACACATTGGATGTACAGACAATGCATGGAGGTCACCCACTCGTTTCGCCGAGCAGAGTGCCAAGAGTAGAGCGGTTTTATAAGATAACAAATCTATCTTAACCTCGCTCAGTGGCTCGAATGGGGGGTCACAGAGAGCCCCCAAGACCAGGCCAAGATCCCAACCAGGGGTCAGGATCCTGCTGGGTGGTTTAGTCCGAAGCACACCTTTCATAAATCTTATTATGATTGGATGCGCTCCAGGTGTCCTGTGTCCCCAGCCTTCGTGACAGGCTGAAATAGCTGATAGGAAAACTTTAATCGTTGAGTAAGAACAACCTTTTTCCAGTAAGTCCTGAAGGAAGGTCAGGAGCTGAGCCAAGTCGCATGCATAAGAAATAATATTTCTTTCTGAGCACCAGGCTTCAAAAATACGCCACTTCTGTGCGTATAGAGACTGTGTTGACACAGCACGGGCATTTTGTATGGTTTTTACCACATTTTCCGGCAGGCCTGACGCCATCAGCTTGTTCTTTTCTGCCAACAAGCTGAAATTTTTAACAGTTCCTGGCCTAAGCGGCGGAACTGCCTCTTCTGGTGACATAGTTTGGCCCTGAAGAAGAGCAGTTGGTGTATCCAGTTCTCCTCCAAGGGCCCTGGAGGCTGTGAACCCCTGGGGGTCAACCAAATTAGGAAGAGGGCCTCCTTGCCAATGTGGTATCAGGTTGCTCTGATCAAAGGTGATTGAGTGCAGATGCAACCTGTCATCCTTATTAGACAGAATTGGAGCAGAAAGTCTGTTTTCCCCCTCTAAGTTTGGGATCATGGGACTGAGAAACTGCGAGTTTTGTAAACGAGCAGATCTCCTGACTCCAATCCGTTTTCTGGAATGGTCCAGTTTACTGGTCCTTGGCTTTAACAGAGAGTCGGAACCAGGCAAACTGACTGGGGTCTGTGTTTCACCCGTTGGGAGAATTTTGTTTGAGAGCAGAGCTGAACCAGCACAGAGAGGAAGGTCACGTGCTGCCTGATCACTGCTTGAACATTGCGTGTCCCTTATTAATAATAAAGGGAGAGCTGTCACGTGAGAACGTGGAGATGCTTCTTTGAGTTTGGCAGACTTTAGATTATTTGGTGATAGAGAGCCCAGTTCCCTTCGAAAAACAGGAAGAAAGATCTGATTCGACTGTGATTTGTTTACACATACAGTAGCTTGAACACAATTGCTGCTGTGAAGGTGTGAAGCTTGTGGCTGCCTGTGGGCATCTGACGTGCCTTCCCGTTGTTAGATTCTGTCGGCGTGCCTCCCTGAGGTGTGGACATGTCACGTGTCTGCCTGGTTAGTGTATTGGCTGTCCCGTTATTCACAATGGAGCGGGGGATTGAGCACGTGACCCCCCTCACCTGTCTCCGTGAGGGGTGTGGGGGCTGCTTGCTCTGTGCCTGTCTACTACAGATGAAGCAGAGGCACCCTGCTGGGGCTTATTGATTAGGCTAACACCCCGTGGGCCGTGAGGGAGGGGGGAAACGGTCCCCTCCCTTTATGACGGCTGGCAGGCCAGAGGCACCTGTTCTGCTGAAATCACTTGTGTTTTTGTTGCATTTTATTTATTTATTTATTTATTTTTGAGAGTCAATAAAACAGAGAGGGGCTGTTTCATGAGCTTTATTCTTGCTCATGTGCAATGACTACATGATTCTATGTCACTCACAGCAGGGAGAGCATGATTTGCGCATGCAACAGATTTACCAGCTTTTTATACCGTGTTACAAATAAAGTCTGGACATGAAGGGATCATTCCCAGTACCGCGTGGGCGGGTGATCGTGTAATATGGAAACGTGGACCTTGTTCATCAGGCACGTTTCTGTCTGGTATCCTGGTTCGCCGAGGAGGCCCTATGTCTGGCCGCCTAGCGGGGACCAAACCTGTTTTTGCTCCATGCGTGCTTGGTGCGAGTTTAGCCCTGCGGGGGTCTCTGCTGGGGCTCCTCCTCGTATGCTGGCCGCTTCTGTGGTGGGGCACGCGTTGCCGAGCGGTGTCGAGGCTGCGCAGGTCTGCCTCCAGCAGACTCCCTTGGGGGGGGGGGAAGCTTCTCCGGGGAATGCCCACCCGGAGAGCTTCGGCCTGTCTGCGCCTTTGGTCCAGCTTGGTCTGAATTCGCTCCAAAGCTTTACCAAATAATCCCGTCGGCTCTATCGAGTGGTGGAGAAAAGGCACCTTTTGTCCCTCAGGGAGATCCGTTAAAGTCATCCACAGGTGGCAAATCACGATGACCACTTCCGCCATGCCTCTGCCTTGAGCAACAGCAGCTGTCCCCATCATGCGGAGCACAAAGTCTGTTGCCCTGCGGGCTTCATCCAGCAAGTCGGCGGCAGCCTGCTTGTCCGTCGTTACCTGGAGCTGTTGCAGTTTTTCCGCTAGGTAAGCCTGCATCAACGCGGACACGTTCATGACGCGTGCCGCGAGTCCCTGAGCTCTGTAACACTTCTCGAGTAGAGACGCTGAAGCTCGACAAGCCTTGCTGGGGAGAGTTGGTTTTGTCCCGGATGACTTAGGAGCTAGGTGAGACGCTAGTGTGTCCTCAATTTGAGGCACGTTAGCTATTCCCACCTCATCCATCCCGTCGACGTCGAGGAACTGTGAGAGGGGAAGGAGCATGGGGGCTCTTGGCTGAGCCCAGGTGCGAGTTAGTTCTGTGAGGAAGTCCAGGAACACGGGCATCCTTTGCCTCGTGGCGGCCTGCTGCTTCGAGTAAAAATAATTTCCTGCCAGCCTCGTGACCTGTTGGCGAGGCGGAGGCTCGGGCCATGGGATGTGCAGTGCATCCGCTGCTCTGTGGCACAGGTCGAACAGAGCAGGGATGGAAAAGTCGGTTTCTGGGAGCACAGGTACCGGGGTCTGGGAGAGATCTTCTCCCTGATCCTCCAGTTCGACGTCTGCGTCCTCCACTGAAAATTCGCCCGAGGCTGAAATCGAGATCTCGTCCACGTTCATCATGCCTCGAGTGTCGAACTCGACTGTTAAGTCCACCATAGGAGCCAGCACGTCAGGGTTGTCACCCCATTCGACTCCTGTGATGTCGTGCAGAGCCATGTTCTCGAGCTCCGGCATGGGAGTGAGAGGCTCAGTGGTATCCGCATCCGCTGGTACTGCTGAAGCGCCCATGGCTTTGGGGACGAGGTCAACCTGGTGCCGCAGCACCGCATCCAGCATCAGGTTGCAGTGTGGGCAAAAGTCAGACGTATCCAGCGTTGTTTTTGTGTGTAACATCCCCAAGCAGACGGGACAGGCCTCGTGGGTGTCCGTCGCTGCAAGGGAGAAACCGCATCCGTTGGAACAGGCGCGCGAAGTTGGGCTCGCCGTCCCGCTGGTTTTCCTTGGAAGTCTTGTCTTTCGCTTTCCTTTCTCCGGAGGCATGTCCGAGATAAGGCGAGCGAGTCCTTCCAGAATCCTTTTTCTTTTTTCTTGAAATATCTCCTCCGTTGCGTCGCTTTCGCTGGCTAGCTCGTTAGGTGTTAGCAAGGTAGCTGTTGTGGCGTAGTTAGCGCCGTCGAGAAAAGCAATCTGTGGCGAGAGGAGAAGAAAATACTTCGGGGTTAAGAGAAAATGTGCCGGACTAGCTTTCGCTAGTCCAGCAATACACATGAATAATTCTCTGTGCGCTCTGTGCAGGGAGCAAGCTCACCTCAAGTTGAGCGATGAAGCAACAGAGAAGTCCCGCCAAGAGGTAGTTCAGGTTTAGCGAGGTGAAGGGCAAAAAAGAGAAAGATGGATGGGCGTCAGCCGCTTAAGTACCCAGAGGGCGGGGCCTCTGGTGCGGCGTTGACGCCCTAGCCGTAAAGGTGTGAGTATATTCCTTCAGGTAATCGCGCGGGGGTGCAATTCTCATAGCAAGTATGTTGCACCGAGAGACCAGATTGAAAGGGAACAGTAACCCATGCCTTTGTCACCTCTCGGCTGGATTACTGTAACGCTCTTTACCTTGGAGTCAGCCAGTCCTCCCTCAGACGTCTCCAGTTGGTCCAGAACGCTGCTGCTCGGCTTCTAACTGGAGTTCATAAGAGGGAGCACATCACCCCCACTCTGGCTTCACTCCACTGGCTGCCTGTTCATTTTAGAGTTCATTTTAAGATTATTTTATTTGTTTTTAAAAGTTTAAATGGTCTTGCCCCATCCTACCTCTCTGAGCTGCTTCACCCATACTCTCCTGCTCGGTGCCTCAGATCAGCTGATCAGCTGCTCCTGGAGGTGCCGAGGTCCAAGCAGAGGCTCAGAGGAGACAGAGCTTTTTCTGTTGCCGCCCCGAGACTGTGGAACGATTTCCCTCTTCCCACCAGACAAGCCCCTTCACTGTTAATTTTTTTAACGTTTTTTTTTTTTTTACATCTTTTAATTCCCTGGTTTTTGGCACAAACTGAAATTTTCTCTGGAATGGTTAGGGGGAAAGGGGTGTGAGTAAAGGATGATGGGAAAGAATGAGAGGAGCAAGAACTGATGAGAGAAGAGAATGGGTGATGACAGCATGAAACAAACTGATGGAAAGGTGAGTCAGGTGAACGGAGGTGTGGTTGCAGCGCCTCCTTCTTTCTGAACCTTGACATCTTAACTCCATTTCTTAAAAAAATACACTTTTCAAGACCTGTTTTCTTTTCTTTTTTTTTCTTTTTTTTTTTTGACCAGGTAAAAATCTCAATGGAATTACAAACTTTCTGTCGAAGAAAAAGCTGGCCTAGGAAAAAAGCAACATGTCTGTCTCATAACTTGTCTGTATATGACCTGGGTGTCTCAGACCACAGGGTCATCTCCCTGGAAGTGCCTTCAACTTCGCCTGCTTCTAACCCAAAACGACCCATCCAGTTCCGTGACTATAAAAACATTTCCCCTGATGTTTTGTCTGCTGATCTTCACGCCCTGACCGCTGTCAATCACTCATCTGCAGATGACTCTGTGGATTACTACAACCAATCTCTCCAGGAGCTTCTGGACCTACATGCTCCCTTGAAGACAAGACTGGTGTCTTTCTCCCGTTCAGCCCCCTGGTACACTGGTGAGCTGCGCAGGATGAAGGCAACTGGCCGTGCTATTGAGAGACGTGTAAAATCATCTGGTCTCTCGGTACATAAGCAAGCGTACAAAGAACATCAGAAAGCGTACGCCAATTCTCTTAAAGAAGCACGCTCCAAATATTATTCCAACATCATCAACACCTGCCCTGGAAACTCTAAACAGCTCTTCTCCACAATAACTCATCTGCTTAATCCCATTAAACAAACTCATGAGGACTCTGTTCAAAAATGCAACCTGTTCCTCTCATCATTTAAAAACAAAGTTGACACTATCAGATCTCAGCTCCACAACCTCCCTGATCTTAGTGTGCCATCTACCCGTCTGCTTTCTGGGACCCTGAGCAGCTTTGATGAAGTCGTTCAGAGTGAGGTGGAGACCATCCTCAAGAAAATGAAGCCTTCATCCTGCGCCCTGGATCCCTTCCCCTCGTCTCTCATAAAATCCAATCACTCTGCAATAAGCCCATTAATCACACAAATAATAAACAAGTCTCTACAATCTGGTCATGTTCCATTGCCTCTAAAAACTGCCATCATTAGGCCTCTTCTGAAAAAATCTAATTTGGATCCCGACAATTTTTCTAACTACCGCCCAATTTCCCACCTCCCATTTCTGTCCAAAGTGCTGGAGAAAACAGTTGCTGCTCAGCTGCAGGACCACCTACAGCAACACTCTCTGTATGAGAAGTTCCAGTCTGGATTCAGAGCAGCTCACAGTACTGAGACTGCACTGCTGAGAGTAACAAATGATGTCCTCATGGCTGCTGACACTGGTTCTCCCTCCATCCTTGTCCTCCTTGACCTCACTGCAGCCTTCGACACTGTGGACCATAGTATCCTCCTCCACCGTCTTCATGTGGAGGTCGGTCTCTGTGACACTGTCCTGGACTGGTTCAATTCTTTCCTCTCCAATAGGCTGGAATGTGTTAGCCTTGGCAATGCCACTTCCCAGACAGTCGGTGTCTCCTGTGGTGTCCCTCAGGGGTCAGTTCTGGGGCCCCTGCTGTTTTCCCTCTACATGCTGCCTTTAGGTCAAATTATTAATCAGTTCAACATTTCTTTTCACTGCTATGCCGACGACACACAGCTTTACATCAGGACTGGAACATCATCATCATCCCTATCTCCGTCTTCACTCACTGTTCTCTCTGCCTGCCTGGAGGAAATAAAGGCATGGATGAATCAGAACTTTCTTCAATTAAACTGCTCGAAGACTGAGGCCATATTGATTGGCACCCCTCACCAGATACAAACATCAACTTTAACAACAATCTCCTTCTCTGGTCAAGACATCCCCCTCTCCACCTCTGTTACAAATCTTGGAATAAAAATGGACTCTCATCTTACATTTGAAAATCACATTAAGCATCTGTTTAAAACCTGCTTCTTCCATCTTCGAAACATCTCCAGACTTCGCCCATCTCTGACTTTTCCTGATGCTGAGAAACTCGTCCATGCCTTTGTCTCCTCCAGGCTCGACTACTGCAACTCCCTGTTTATTGGTATCCCTGGCAAAAACCTTCAGAAACTTCAATACATTCAAAACAGTGCAGCAAGGATTCTGTTGAGAGTTCGTAAATTTGAACATATTACACCCATTCTCCATAACCTCCATTGGCTTCCTGTCACCTACAGAATTCAGTACAAAACTGCTCTCATTACCCATCAATGCTTGCACGGCACTTCACCTGACTATCTAAAGGACATTCTTGCACCATATTCATCCACCCGGTCTCTACGATCACAGAACAGTAATTTCCTTCATATTCCTCGGACCAAATTGAGGACCATGGGAGACCGAGCATTCTGTGTGGCTGCCCCCCGCCTGTGGAACTCCCTCCCTGATGACCTGAGAGCTCCACAGTCACTGGTTGACTTTAAAAGCAGCATAAAGACCTTTCTTTTTAAGCAAGCCTATTCTGCCTCCACATGATTTTATCTTTGATCTTAGCTGATATCATTATTGATTTTACTTGATTTTATCACTTGTTTTATTTTATTTATTTTTTAAGCAAGCCTAATCTGCATCACATGATTTTATCTTTGATCTTAGTCGATATTATTATTGATTTTATTTGATTTTATCACTTATTTTATTTTGATCTTTGCTTTTTTACACTTTGTAGCACTTTGAGATTTTTATTAATGAAAAGTGCATTATAAATGGAATTCATTATTATTATTATTATTAACATGTACAGCATAATCAATGCACTCAACATATGTGCTGAGAATAACCCTCACTTACTACCACTCCACATTTTTTCTGAATACAGGTAGTCCTTGACTTACGACGTTTCGGGGTTACGTCACGCATCTCATTAAAAAAATGAAAAATCATATTTTATGTGTTTAAATGTTCTTGATTTTATGTGTACAGCACTTTGTTGCAGCTGTGGTTGTTTTAAATGGCTTTATAAATAAAGTATTATTATTATTATTATTTTGAAGCCGATTTACGCAGTTTCCGGCCGTTTCTGGTTAGCTGCGGATGCTACAAAACTTGTTGGAGCAAGCTGGACAGACAGCCGGCTTTGGACAGACCGTGTGTCCGATCAGAGGTTGCTGCGCTTGGATACATGAACTGGAAACGCTCACTGAATTCTGTGGAAGTCTCACAGCTCCAGGGATGAGGAGCCCAGCTGTTTTACAACAGAATACGGCAGATGGACCGAGCTGACGGCGGTTTTACGTCGTAAACAATGGATGGACGGACGGACGGAGGTAGGCCACCATACAGCAAGCTACAGTAGTTAGCCAGCTAGCTCCCTTTATGTGAATGGAGCCTGCTAGGTAGGAGGGAGACGATTCAACTTGCTCCTTCGTCTTTAAAAACTGTGTTAGGATAGGCTAAGTGCTTGGTAACTGTACAGTACTGTACATTTATTTATTTATTTTATTTAATTTATTTTTTTAGTATGTACGTATTTTCCGACTTACGTCGATTTTCGAGTTACGAACGGGCGTAGGAACGGAACTGCGTCGTAAGTTGAGGACTACCTATATTTTTAAAACTGACCAGGTTAAAGCCGTTTGGGGGGTTTCCCCATTACGTACCAGATAATTACCAGGTTCATACCGGACTGTATTCTGTACTGCTTCCATTACCTCGTAAACACTGTTTTTAGTGATGTTTGTCCCATCAATTATCCCAGAATGCAAAGCACACCAAGCAGCGGGAACAGGTTTGGCCCTGGCAGCATTCGTCTGATAGTTGTGATGGATCGAGTGTGGATTACATCCTCACCATGCATGAGCTGCTCTGGAGTTCTTTTGGGACAGCACATGGTCCAAAGGGAAAGTAATCATTGTGTTTCCATCTATGCAAACAAAATGCACCACGGGGGAAACAGAATGAATGCCGCAGATGTGAAAACACCTAAAATATCTCTGTGTTTCCAACAAAGCGTACTTAAAAACCTTTGCATGACAGTCTGTTTTACTTTACATGGTTAAATAGCAGCAGCTTGCTGTAGCACTTCTGGGGCACCAGAAATACCTAAATATTTCTGGATAACCAAGTTGTAAGAAGTCAGCAGTGAAGTGACGTTGATTTTTTTAAAGCATTTGTGTGACTTGTTGAAAACCTTGAAAAGACTGCAGCGATCCACTTTGGCCTTGACCTCCACTTACACTATACAAGGACAAGATGATCCATAATTATCTCTGAGATTCCAAAACTCCAAACACATAAAGTGCATCCAAATTCCTGCATGACACACTTGAGACCTGAATACGACCTGTTATAAAGACGATTCACTGAAGAATGTTCACAGAACTGACCAAGGAATTTCCTGAAGACATTTTAAAACCTTTTCAAAACCAAAATTTCCACACGCTTCGAATGTTCTCAACCATAAAATGGCCATTATTGGTTATTATTATCCCCATACGTAGCGGTCAGACTGCCCCTCCTGTATGTCCTAGTAGGTTTAAAGGTACGTTGGTAGCGATGATAATAGGCTCCGTTTTTAGCTACGTGTTTAGGTTTATGGGAAAGGGTCTGGCGGTAGGTTTAGGGTCTTGGTTAGGTTTAGGTACAAGGGTAAGGGGGTTAAGTTTGGGGTTGGTCCTCTGGGTCAGGTGTAAGGTTAGGTTTAGGAAAAGGGTTATATACTGTAAGCTGAAAAAAAACACTTCCTGGTTTACCCCGGCAAGACGCTGCCTATTATCAGCGATAATAACATACATTTAAACCTACTAGGAGGTAGGTGGGACAGTTTCACCGCTACATATGGGGATGATAACAACTAATAACAGCCATTTAATGGACTGATAACATCTGACGCCGCTCAAAATTTCACTCCCTGCCCTGTTATCTTTGTATCTGATCTAAATTGTCCCAAAAATTATTCAAGTCTATTGAATGCACAAAGTATTAAATAAGCATTAAATATGATTAAAACCTGATTTGATAGTATATGAACGCAAAGTCAGAATAACAAAGAGAGTTGTCATCAAAACCACACTTCAAACGTTCTGAGCTGTCCCTTTTAAACTGTTTGCACTTTTTGTTTCATTTGCAGGAATTGCATATTCAGTTTTACGGCCTAAATGGAATTATGCTCTAAATAATCATGTTAGCATGATTCAATCCCTTCAATCTGTGCAAAACGCTGCAGCCAGGCTTTTGACTAGAACCCCCAGAACAGCTCATATCACTCCGGTTCTGGCCTCTCTACACTGGCTCCCAGTTCATTTTAGGTCACATTTTAAAATTTTATTATTAACTTTTAAAGCATTACATGGTGAGGCTCCTAAATATTTATTGGACCTTTTGAAGCCTCTTTGTCCATCTAGAACTCTGAGGTCTTCCAATAAGCTACTGCTGACAGTTCCGAGAACTCATTTTAGAACTCGTGGCGATAGAGCATTTGAAGTGGTGGCTCCGAGGCTCTGGAACACTCTCCCAATCCACCTTATTCCTGAAGGTGTCACTGTAGAAGCGATAATGTGCCGTACTTCCGTTTGACCCCGGAAGTAGAATTTTTGCATTGGCTCCTCGTTGTTTGCTTGCTAATCTGCGCGCATCGTAGAAGTTCTGTTGAAGTTCTGTTTTCTGTTATTTCGAGCTAATATTGTCACGAAGATGTCTTGAGGAGCTCGGGTACCTGTTGCGCTGTTCATGGCTGTATGAATAATCAGACGAAGCTGAATTTGTGGCTGCAACTAGTGTGTGTTGAACATGCTCCGATAAGAAAAACCCGCATCCTTCTTTGTGGCTGGGCTACGAGAAACCACCTGAAAAAAGTCACCGTATCCTCCAGAGGATCGAGAACACCAGGTATGATTTAAGAGACAGCTTTTAGTGTTATGATTTTATGTAGTCAGTGATTAAATGATACTAATATTTTCGTTCATAACTGGCAAATAAACACACGCACCTATATGTATGCTGTGTGTGCGTTTATTTATACATATCTATCTATATATCTATATATATATATAATATAGGTGTGTGTTTATATATATATATATAATATAGGTGTGTGTGTGTGTGTGTTCATAAATGAACCCTAATGTTTGTATAATGTACTTTTACTTTCAGATGGGCTTGATGAGAGTGTGGAGCTGCTCAACACCACCAGTCACATGCAGCATGACTGTTGGAATGTGGATTGACATAATGTCAGAACAAACCAACAACCTTATTCTATGGTTGCCCCGTGAAACAATTAAAGCAACATGTTTTGCAGAAAGCTAAAAACTTGGACTCCAGAAGTGAATCATACATGCAAATAACACTGTGAAATATTTATTGGCTGTTTCTCCCTCTGGAATAATCATGTTTATTTCAGATGCTTATGGTGGTAAATGCAGTGACAGGTATATAACACAGAACTCTGGGTTTCTGGACTATCTGCGTGCTGGAGATGAGGTGATGGGTGATCGTGGTTTCACAGTGAGGGACCTGCTGCAAGAGCTATGGTGTCAATGTAATCGTTCCAGCATTCACACGCAAAGGATGCCAGCTTATTTCAAGTGAGAAGTGAGAAGACATTAAATGTAAACATTTTTCTCAAACATGTACAGTACTGGTGTACTTGCTGTAAACGTAACACAACTCAACATGTTTTTTAAAGGATGCAATGTTAACTATATTACATTAGAAAAGTATTTGCTAAAATGATTCATTTGTTATGTACAATAGTTGACTGTTAACCTTCTTACAAGGTTAGGTTTTTGTGTGCACTATATCAGTTAATTTTGGATTAAACTACTGTTTCTATCTAAATGTCACTTTTGTCATTATCAAGTTTTTAAAGATCGTTTCCTGTCTATTTCATTATTTGTTTTCATTTACTGTATTTTATTAAAAGTTCTCAAGGTGCTTCATTTGTGAATCAGTAAAGTCTTTGTCAAAAGAAATGTCAAGCTCCAGGTGCTCAGTTGGTGTCCAGATAAACATCTTGCAGCTCAAAAGTCCAAAGCAACATCATTGTTAGCTGGACCTGGAGATGTGGAGTTTTAATGCTTAGACTGGGCTTTATGTTTGTTTAAATAAAGTGTCCCACCTCTCTTAACATAACAGGACCAACCTTGTTACTGTGAAGATACTAGTAAGCTTCAGAGCTTTTCAGATTGCTCATTGCTTCGCCATCTGAAGCAACTGTCAAAGTAGCTAAGTATGCTAGTAGCTAAACATGCTAGTGTACGTTATTTTCGGCCACTTCTTCAAGTCGTCCTCCCACCCCTCAACAGCTGTAGGTAGCGGTAAAACAATATCTCTACATCTGAGTTGTGATAGTTTATGTTCCCACATATTTTATGACCTAAAACCTCTGACGAAAACCGGTTAGCGCGTTGCTAGCGTGTAACAAAAGTGCCGGTTCTGACTTTCAGCGGAAGTCGTTCACATAATTCGCGCAAGGCATCATGGGGCGTAGGAATAAGGTGGATAACAATACGCTGCTCCGAGTCAACAGCTGCATTTAAAAACAGTCTTAAGACTCATCTCTTCAGACAGGCGTTTGGTTAACTTTGTACATTGTTTTTAGAGCTAGTTATGTTTTACCTTTTTGTATAGTATCTCTGTGATTTTATGATTTTATTTCTGTGATTTTATGATTTTATTTTTCCTCTTGTGAAGCACTTTGTGACTCATGTCTGGGAAATGTGCTATATAAATAAAAATTACTGACTTACTTACTTAATAATAATAATAATAATCATTTTCTTTAAAAGCGCCTTTCAGGACACTTGAAAATCTGAGGTGTGTCAGGCCGACTTCAGTCAAGTTGTGTGAATTGAGGAACACACTTACAACCGGTCACATCATTAAAAGACAGCAGGTTTGTTGTTCTGGGGATTCTTTGAAAGAACAGTTTGTGCCTTGACTCCTCTGTGAAGTTACAGTATGTCCAGTTCAACAAGGTCCTCCGGACAGATTCTTCCATCCAGAGAATCTGAAGAATTCCCCCAGAGGACATGACTCAACCTTGTTGGATTTATTTACCTGGATTGTTGAGCATGCACCAGGACAGTGTGTCCAGTTGTTTGAGTCATTCCAGCAGAATCTAAGTTATTTGTTTATTTTCAGACGTCTTGATCTTACTCATCTAGCAAAAAGCTGTTCTTGACCCTTGGACGATATCGTCAAAGGAATATTTTTCATTGTGGTTATGTAGAAATTTGTAAATTTTTGTGAGGATTGTTACGTTAAAATATTCTTGGATTGTTGTGCAGCACGATAGATTAGTGGTTACTATTATCGCTTCACAACAAGAAGGTCCTCAGTTCCCCCGTGTTGGACCGGGGGTCTTTCAGTGTGCAATTTGCATGTTCTCGTTGTGTTTGGTGGGTTTTCTCTGGTTTCTTCCCACAGTCCAAAACATGCACGTTGGGTTACCTTCAGGCCTCCCTTGCAGAGATCTGTGCACGCAACAGGATTTGTCTCGTTAAATAAATGTTAATTGTCGTCCGCTGTTGAAGGCGAAGGTAGAGCAGGGATGGTTTTGTTTATTTATTTGCAAAATAGCTCCCAAATCACTGGACGGGTTTTGGGCAGCACTGTGGCACAACTGGTAGAGCTGCTGCCTCTCAGTGAGAAGGTTGCCGGTTCAAATCCCGGTCCGGGGCCTTTCTGGGTGGAGTTTGCATGTTCTCCCCGTGCATGCGTGGGTTTCCTCCGGGTACTCCGGTTTCCTCCCACAGACCAAAAAACATGCTTGTTAGGCTGATTGGTGACTCTAAATTGACCCTAGGTGTGAGTGTGAGAGTGGATGGTTGTTTGGTGTGAGTGAGACAGGTCCCTCTTGTAAATGAGTCCCCGTGACTCAACGAGGCTAGCCTGTATAAATAAAGGTTGAATGAAATAAAACTGAAAGTTATCACTGGATATAAATCCTAAACTGATCACCTTTTGGACCCAACCTAATACAAAATGGCTGCCACAGATTTTGTGCTACACTTTAGTGTGGCAGTAGCTGAGAGTCACCAAACTTATTGATCACCAAATGATGCATAATAAGACCGGTTTAAAACTTTGCCGTCAACTTTTTAATCAACTCGGTTTTAGAAATATCTCAAGGGGTTTTAGACGGCTACTCCACAGCTACTCTACCTTTGCCAACACAGACGTAGCTACTTTGTACAACCTACTCTAAATTACAGGTGATGAGGTCAAGGTTTATGTGGTAGCAGGGAGTCATCCTCAGTGCAAACACAAGCATCATCACATGGTGCAGCTATCTTAAATTAGGACTATCATGAAAGGCAGTGGGCGATATGCCTATCTTCAAATAATTTATTTATTTATTCACGTTGAAGAAGAAAAAGTGCATTTTAAAACAATCGTGTTCAGTCGTACTTCACACTGTTGCTTCGCAGTTGGCTGTGCATCACAATAACGGCTCACTGAAGCTAGTTTCATGTTGCTGTGTTCATTCGTGCCCATCTGCTCATACAGACTCATACAGACTCATGTTCGTTCTAGGGGTTGAACGAGTACATCATTTTAAAACTCGACATTAACATAATAATACTCGAGTAGAGCTCGAGTAGTTGATGATGTCATAGGATCTCAAGATGCAAATAATAATTAACTAATTAAAACTGCAAAAAAAAAAAGAAGTAATTTATTATTTACAAAAAAGACCAACAAAACATTGGGAGCATATATTAGGCTCCTACCATTTATCTTACAGCAAATAAGTCACAGGAAACCCAAAACTGTTAGTTATTCTTTTTAAGCTGCAAAAGTTAAGAAAATGTGCGGCACGTCAAAAACGAAACTAAAAACAGTGGGGCGGTTGGCCACCCCGCACCACTGCCTGTGGTGCTGCGCATTAGGTTTAGTTTTAGAGATTAATATGTTAATAGGTTTTTATAGGTTTAGAGATTAATATTTTTTGCCTTTTATTTGTGAAACAAGGTCAGAGGAAGCTGGTTCTGGTTCAGTCGATTGGATCCGGTGTTACACAACATTCTGTGACCTGCAACAGTTCATGCAACACCGCCCCCTAGAGTCACAATATATGGTGCTCACAGAATATGGTGTAACACCGGTTCGCAACACGCTCCAAACAGGAAGTTGATTCATTTTCTGTTCTGTAACTGCGACGTGATGACGTCACTACGAATACTTGACTTGAAATAAAAAAACTCGATACAGGTCCAAGTAATCGATGTGTCGATTACTCGAGTAGTCTGTTAAAGCCCTAACTTCGTGCTGCTGTTTGGAGTAATGTTTTTCTATGATATTAGTGCATGGTGTATTTTTAGTTGATGTTTTTCTTAGTTCATATCTTAGATGTTATTACTGTTCTTCTTTTACATTTTATTGTTGGATGTAACTGGGACCCTGTGTACATAATCTCGTTTCATCACATGTACCACATGGTGCAGATGACAATAAAGATTCCCTGGCTCTGACTCTGACTAGGTAACAGCTGCTAGCAAAAAGACTTTGCAGTTGGTGCACAGGTCACTGCATGAAAGTGTTGTTTCCTTCAATATTGTCTCATGGTACTGGAACCTTTTAGCCAAAGACAGGAACAAGTTGTCCCGGGTGGTCAAACTAGGTAGTAAAAATCATTTGTCATCAACAAATGCAACCAACAGGCCTATACAGTCAGAGTCTTGAACAAAAAGGTAATCCGTGTTTACAATGACCCAAGTCATCCACTGCAACCATTACCATGACAAACCGTCATCTGCTGGGATGTTTTTAATGTATCCTGTATTTTAGAATTGGTTTTATTGGGTTAGCAAAGCTTTTTAAAGTTTTATGGCATGTTTAACTTGTGTTGTTTTGTATGTATGAGCCAGATGTCAAAGATAAATCTGCATTTCATGGAATGCTATGGACAATAAAGTTATATTGATTGATTGATTGATTGATTGACTGAAGTGTTTGACTTACATTTGAATTTAGAGCTGAGAATTAATCATCGTGCTGCTGCTCGACTCAAACCTTTCGACCCTGAGAATACCTGAGAGCGTGTGTCAGTCCGTCACAATCTGTTCTTTGGTGTTTCTCCAGATAATGACGTGTTTGTTTTTGTGCACAGACCTAACGTGTCAGTTGTCGTAAAACAAAAGACTCACACATGCCGCCCCCTCAGTGAGGGAGTTGCACTCATACAGTGAAAGGCTCGTGTTTAACCGTCTTCATCATGTGTAATTGATGGCTGAATCAGAATTGACCGGCTTCGAACACCTTCTGACCCGTGTGTCACAGTCAGAGCTGTAATTAGCTCGTGACAGAGTAAACAGAACTGTCAGCTGACGCTCAGAGACGATAAATCATCGTGTCTTCAGGCTGCTTTGTGGCTGTTCGATGCAGCAGCAGGGACCACGTCACCACTTGAGGAAGAGGAGACTCGGACTGGGCGTTCTCTCAGTGGGCCCACGTCCTGGCCAGCAGGATGGTGGCACGGATCAACGATGAACGGAGGACTGGGTGGAGCATGGAGATGGATCTGATCTGGACCGAAGATGACTTGACCTAAAAGGAGACGAGTTCAATGAAAAGGGGTGAGGAGGGTGAGGAGGAAGGGGCGACAGGAAGTCCTGTCAGGTGGTTGAGGCGTGGAGCTGCTCCTGAGCTCCATCATGTGAGAGCTTCGACCTTCATGAGCACCTTCAGTAAAATTAACTGTTTAAATGTTGATTCAGTTTTCACGCCGTTGGTTTCATTTTTTAAAACTTTTTCTACTTCAGCAAACTTTATTGTTTTATTTACTTTGGGCTATTTTCATATTGTTAAAGTTCAGCTCAGTCCGGAGGAGGCTGCAGTGACTTTTAGATTTTGTAACATTTGAACTTTTCTTAACGTTGTCGTTCTTTCAGCTGATCCGTTCTGCAGCGAGCGAACTCACCTGAAAGATTTGTTCATTTTACGTTCCTGACGCAATCTGGGCTCGAACCTAATCTCGGGATTACAAGACCACCAGGACTGACCACTAAGCCACCGCAAAGTTTTCAAAATACCTAACTA
>JBBPBX010071643.1:4499-18262 GCA_038048925.1 Garcialebias charrua | reverse complement strand
GAGGAATGATTTGGCCCATCGAAGAGCGTTACCTTTGAGTTGGCTGACAAAATAAGTGCTCTTTGCTGAGTCGGAGCAGTAAAGAGATGGAGCCCCTTCGTAGGCGAGCCTGCACTGTACAAATCGGATTCCAAAAAAGTTGGGACACTAAACAAAATGTGAATAAAAACTGAATGCAATGATGTGGAGGTGCCAACATTTAATATTTTATTCAGAATAGAACACAAATCACAGATCATGGCACCTGCCCACACTGACAAAGGTACCAAAAGCTGGCTGTGGAATATTCTAACTTTCTGAGGCATTGAAATTTGGGTTTTCATTATTTGTAAGACATTATCATAAAATTTACAAAAAATAAATACTTGAAATATTTCACTCTATGTGCAATTAATCTATGTAAAATATGTGTTTCACTTTCTGAAATGATGGACAAAAGATAATTAAAGCTGCAGTATGTAGCTTTTTTTATGAACATATTTCTTCACTCTGTCACCTACCTCCTGACAGACTGATGTTAGCCAGGTAATCTCTGAAAAAAAATTAAAAAAAATATTGTCCCCTTGCTTCTCCAGGTGGTAAATAAGCATTTCTAAAAAGAAAAGGTGACCCGCCATTTTCCAGCCAATAAAAACAGAGTTTGTAACCAGCCAATAAAAACAGAGCTTGAATTTGAATCAGCCAATAAAAACAGAGCTTGAATTTGAAATTCAACAGACCACAAGGGGGCAGAGCCACATATGGCTCTGAGGGGGAGGGATCAGAATGCTTTGCCTGTTGAAAATATTTCTAACTGCTGCAGTTCTACAGAAACTGCATACTGAACCTTTAACTTTTTCACGATGTTATAAAATTTTAGATGCACCTGTATGTACATTTTTGACCGCAGCTGTAGATGTGCAATAAAAAAACAGAAATAACTCTAAATTTATTGAACTTTTAACATAATAATCATAAAACATTTTTTCTGCCTTGTAAATGTTCTTCTTTGCCAGTTTCTTGAATGAAAAATAAGCTAATTTGTCCGCCAACTGTTTCCATTTGAGCTGTGTTGCCAAAGTTGCCCATGTGTGTCCGTGTCAGAGGTGTGAGTGGAGGTGGAAGCAGCCTACTGTGACAATGTGTTCCTGCATTTCTAATTTTTCACCGACGAACACAGAAATGGGATAGGAAGAAACTGGGGAGGTGTTAAGGGGAAAAAAATGAGAAAGACAGATGGAGAGGGGAAAAAAGGATGGGAGTGTGCCATATAAAACGTGATGTAATTGGACTGTGATTTCCTGCAAGTGTGTTTCGTCTGCTCGCCACCACACAAGTTCATGGCTGCCAGACATCAGACAGTGTTTATTTAACAGTTTTCCCCCCACAATGACTGTTTATTAATGATAACGACTTTAATGTTTTAATGTACAGCAATTGGAGTGGTAAATTATCAAGTGGTTGGAGCAGTTTTCAATTTCATGGATAGTCACACTTATTAAAGACTGGAAAGGGAATAATTAGAAAACAAAATACTGGACAGATTTCTCATTTCCAAAGAGCGATACACCATTGTTCTCAGTTGCTGAGGGATTTGAACAGTGAATGTTTGTAGTTTTTGAAACGAGTGTTTTTCTGGACTGGAGTTGAACAGGAAATGCAAGTAAACCATAATGCTTTTGATGCAAGATATTCAAGGCTGTTGGAGTTGCACTGTATATGTGGATTATTTTTTTCTTGTCCGAGGTAGTGTAGAGTGACGGATCCCGGTGAGTGGAGGGAGCAGGTTTACCCATGATGACCAGGAGAAATGGTGAAACCAGAAGGTGGCTATAGAATAATCTTCAGCCACCCCTGTCATTTGAGGAAACTAGAGGCGGCAACTCAATTTTCAATGGACCTTTCTTTGGAAAACGGCACATTTGTTTTTCAAGTTACAAAGCTCACAAGGTTTACATACTGTATATACATAGATGGCAGCAGCCAACTTGGATTTTGACATGGAATGTAATTTTTGATGATGACCTTTTTGACATCTAGATGTAGCTACACACCAAAATGGATGTTGGCACAATGCTTGTTTTTCAAGTTATCCAACCCACAAGACGGATGGACATATATAATAATAATAATAATAATAATAATGAATTCAATTTATAACGCACTTTTCATTAATGAAAATCTCAAAGTGCTACAAAGTGCAACAGAATTAAATGTCAATAAAACAAGTAATAAAACAAGTAAAATCAATAACAGTATCAACTAAGATCAAAGATAGAATCATGAGGAGGCAGAGTATGCTTGGTTAAAAAGAAAGGTCTTCAAGCCGCTCTTAAAGTCAACCAGTGACTGTGGAGCTCTTAGGCAGTCAGGAAGAGAGTTCCACAGGCGGGGGGCAGCCACACTGAAAGCCCGGTCTCCCATGGTCCTTAATTTGGTTCTCGGAATGTGAAGTAGATGACTGTTCTGTGACCGTAGAGACCGGGTGGATGAGTATGGTGCAAGAATGTCCTTTAGATAATCTGGTGAAGTTCCGTGTAAGCATTGATGTGTAATGAGAGCAGTTTTGTACTGAATTCTGTAGGCGACAGGAAGCCAATGAAGGTTATGGAGAATGGGTGTAATATGTTCAAATTTACGAACTCTCAACAAAATCCTTGCTGCACTGTTTTGAATATATTGAAGCTTCTGAAGGTATTTACCAGGGATTCCAATAAACAGGGAGTTGCAGTAGTCGAGCCTGGAGGAGACAAAAGCATGGACGAGCTTCTCAGCATCGGAAAAAGTTAGGGATGGGCGAAGTCTGGAGATGTTTCGAAGATGGAAGAAGCAAGTTTTAAACAGAAGCTTAATGTGATTTTCAAATGTAAGATGAGAGTCCATTTTTATTCCAAGATTTGTAACAGAGGTGGAGAGGGGGATGTCTTGTCCAGAAAAGGAAATTGTTGTTATAGTAGATGTTTGTACCTGGTGAGGGGTGCCAATCAGTATGGCCTCAGTCTTGGAGCAGTTTAATTGAAGAAAGTTCTGATTCATCCATGCCCTTATTTCCTCCAGGCAGGCAGAGAGGGCAGTGAGTGAAGATGGAGATGACAATGGGGAAGATGAGGAGGCTCCAGTCCTGATGTAAAGCTGTGTATCGTCGGCATAACAGTGAAAAGAAATGTTGAACTGATTAATAATTTGACCTAAAGGCAGCATGTAAAGGGAAAACAGCAGGGGCCCCAGAACTGACCCCTGAGGGACACCACAGGAGACACAGACTGTCTGGCACCCATCATATGCTCCCATCTAGAAGTCATCTCTTTCAGGGAAGACCCTGCATTTTTCAACAAAATAATGCCAGACCACATTCTGCAGCAATCACAACATCATGGCTACGTAGGAGAAGGATCCGGGTACTGAAATGGCCAGCCTGCAGTCCAGAGCTTTCACCAACTTGGGCTATCCTTGTCCTCTCTGGTCCGGATGACATGGCATCCCAGTGTTCCATAAAGAACTTCAAATCGTGACTCATCTGACCACAGAACAGTCTTCCATTTTGCCACACTCCATTTTAAATGACCCCCGGCCCAGTGCAAACGTCTGAGCTTGTGGAGCTTGCTTAGAAATGTCTTCCTCTTTGCACTGTAGAGTTTCAGCTGGCAACGGCAGCTGGCGCAGTGGATTGTGTTCACTGTTAATGCTTTCTGGAAGTATTCCTGAGCCCATTCTGTTATTTCCTTGACAGTGGCGTTCCTGTTTGAGGTGCAGTGACATTTAAGTCCCGGAGATCACGAGCATCCAGTAGAGTTTTATGGCCTTGACCCTTACGCACAGCGATTGTTTCAGATTTTCTGAATCTTTTGAAGATGTAATGCATGGTTGATGATGATAACTTAAAAGTCTTTGCTATTTTATGCTGGGTAACACCATTCTGGTATTGCTGCACCATCTTTCTGCGCAACAATGGTGGAATTGGTGATCCTCTTACCATCTTGGCTTCTGAGAGACACTGACACTCTGAGAAGCTCTTTTTATACCCAATCATGTTGTCAATTGACCTAATTAGTGTTAATTGGTCTTCCAGCTGTTTGTTATATGCTCAATTTCCTTTTTCCAGCCACTTATTGCTACTTGTCCCAACTTTTTGGGGATTTGTTGACACTGTGAAATTTTGAATCAACATATTTTTCCTTTAAAATGTTACATTTACTCAGATTAAACTTTTGATCTGTCATCTATGTTCTATTACGAATAAAATATTGACATTTGCCATCTCCACATCATTGCATTCAGTTTTTATTCACAATTTGTTTAGTGTTCCAACTTTTTTGGAATCCGGCTTGTATATTGTTGTGGAATAAAAAGGAAATGGAGTTATAACATCTCCCCCCCATAGACCAGCTGAAGCTTTTTTGGTGTGAGCTCATTGATATGCATAGTTCTCTTTAATCATGCAGAGTAAATGCCAAGAGAAAGAAGGAGCATGCACACCGGATTGGCGATTGCTCTGTGATAGCGATGAAAGTAGAGAAAGCTGTGGTTAGTTTGTATTAAAAAAAAAATCCCTTTTTGTCCTATGTTTGTGACCTGATAGACTCTGGCTGCTTTGTTAAAAAAAAAGGGTGGATTGGTGCATCCCTTATATACTGTATGTAGTGAACCAGACGGTGGTTTCTGATACACCTTCGTCTCTTTGATACGTCCCAGTGACACCTTTTCACTGATACTTTCAGTAAAAAGACAATACATTTATTTGAATCAAAACACATATTATTTCAGACTTCCTTTTAATGTGTGTTAATTCAGAATTAATTCTGAGAATAACTTGTCATTGTTTGATCATGTTTTATGTTATTTCAAAATATTGATCACTTCTTCATATGATGAATCAAACAGTGAAAGTGAATTAGTATGTCAGACTGAACTCCTCAGTTTGTTAGAAGTTAGAATACAGTTTTAATCAGTTGTTTTATGAAGCTGGCTCCAGTCTAATCTGTTCTCTCTCTTCATTCTAAACAACTTCTTAAAAACAATCCTCTCTTCCAAGTGACCTTCATGCACTAACTCTTCCACTGGTTCGTTTGGACCAATCGGGGAGGAACAGGTCACTGATCACAGATCCTTTCTTAAAGTTCTAAGCTTTTGCTGGAACTGTGAGAGTTTGCTGAGGACCTCAAGCCATGAGGTTCCCCAAAGAGCTGAATGAACGCCAGTCACACGCTAAGGACGCGTCATTCAGTTAAAGACTTATAACATGCCATGTTATAAGTCATCTTCAAGAGCTGGAAAGCTCTATTTTAATGAAATTCTTTCAAGGAAGCTTTTATCTTGAAAAGCCAACTGAGGTCGTTACTTCGGTGAGGTGGAAGCCGTCTTGTGAGCGAGCCGTTGCAAAAATGGACGCCAGTCGCCTGTAAGCCGTAGCACGAACGGACAGTTCGTGCACGTGAGGTTGGGACAAGTTTACCGAAGCAGAGACCAAGAATCTTCGCACAGGTAAAACGTCGATGTCCATTCGACCGAGTCGAGCGGAAGCCACCGAGGAACTGCCATGTTTCTGGTTAAAACACGTCAAGATAATGCCTCTCCTCATCCTTCATTTTCCTCATCCTCCATTTTCTTTCCCTGAAACTTTCTTATTAAGTTAACTAAACCAGTTAACTAAACTTTAAGTTTATTGTGCCAACAGAGTATAAGTTAATAACACCCATAACTTGTGTTCTGTTGTTCCTATGAAAATTACGGACGCGTATACTCATGCTGAAGTTAATTATAGGAAAAATGATCAACCAATCATGTACATAATGTGTGGGGCCCCACAAGGATGTGTGCTGAGCCCCCTTCTATTCACCCTGCTAACACACGACTGCACACCATCGTACAGCTCCAACCACTTCATCAAGTTTGCGGACGACACAACAGTGGTAGGTCTCATCAGCAACAACGATGAGACGGACTACAGGAACGAGGTGAGCCGCTTGGCCTTGTGGTGCGGACACAACAATCTCACTCTCAACGTGGAGAAGACAAAGGAGATTGTCGTGGACTTCAGGAAGAGGGATGCACAACATGCCCCTCTGACCATCAACAGCACCGCAGTGGAGAGAGTGGACAGCACCAAGTTCCTGGGAGTGCACGTCTCGAAGGACCTGTCCTGGAGCAGGAACACTGCAGCACTGGCCAAGAAGGCTCACCAGCGCCTCTACTTTCTCCGCAAGCTGAAAAGGGCTGGAGCTTCAACCCCCATCATGTGCACCTTCTACAGGGTGCCATAGAAAGTGTCCTGACCAGCTGCATCACGGTGTGGTTTGGTGCATGTACTGCATCATGCCGCAAGAGCCTCCAGCGCATCGTGAGAGCAGCTGAGAAGATCGTCGGCACCTCCTTGCCCTCACTGCAGGACTTACACAGCAAACGCCTCACTCGGAAAGCCCTCTGCATGGCAGGTGATCCCACACACCCACTACACAGCCGCTTTAGACTGCTGCCATCAGGGAGGAGACTGAGGAGTCTCCAGGCTCGTACCAGCAGACTGAGAGACAGCTCTGTTCATCAGGCAGTCAGAATGCTAAACACTCTGCCTGCTCTGCCTCCCCTCCCATTTGAACTGCCTTAACACAAAAAACTTTCTCACACATTACCACTCAACACAAAGTTTTTAACACTGGACCCTGTGTCATCAAACGGGTTATTCACTAAACTCTCGGTCATGTGCTCATTCAGTTTGCACTACTTCTCATATTTGCACTAATGTTTGTATTACATTACTGCCTATAGTCATACTACTGTTTACATTCACTGTTTACATTTATTAATACGGTTTACATTTATTACTACTGTTTTACATTTATTACTACTGTTTACATTTACACTACTTTTATATCTACACTACTGCTGATACATATACAGTATTCTCTGACTAGCCTTATCTAAGGATGCCAAATGTGCCTTATGTGCCTTACTGCATATGCCACTTTGCCTCTATACCAACATCAACTACCTCATACATATACTGTGTACATTAACTCATATGCTGCTGTGCCACTCTTTGCAAATGTCAATGCTAGAACCTTCAGTTTATTTTATAGATATACTTTTTATACTTTTTATACTACTATGCAAAAACTCAGGACAGTATTACACTTTTATTATTTCATTTTATGCTTATGTTCATTGGGTGTTTGGTGTTTTAGGGGTGTTTGGTGTTTCAGTGTTGGTGTAAATTTTCATACTTTTATACTACTATGAAAAAACTCAGGACAGTGTTACACTTTTACTATTTTATGCTTATGTTTATTAAATGTTTTAGTGTTTAGTGTTTAGATGGTTACTGTTGCACCGAGGGACTGAGAGAAACACAATTTCAATCCTGTGTATGTCCTGTACATATTGCAGTTCTGACAATAAAGTTGACTTTGACTTTGACTTGACTTAGATGTAATTTAAAGGTCCACCGACATGATTTTTTTACTATTCATAAAATTGCTCAAAATATATATATTTTATCATTTAAATATGTTCCTTTATGCAAACAAAATGATAAATCACTTTAATTTTGCTTTAAAAGTGATTTTGAACTTCAAGCCGTGTTTAATCATGGGAAATCTGATTACACCCGAACGCACCATCTGTGATGTCACACCGGGCAGAGCTCTGGGCTTGTCACAGTGCGCAGGTATGAGCAGCTCGACATGAAGGTAAGTCTGATACAGCATCAGACCTAAATTAGATCCTGTTGTTTCTTGTTCCATCACCCAAACTATTTTCTGCTTCCCAAAATGAAGACAAATAGCTCAAATCTTCACATAGATTGCTAAATTCGTCGGGTTTTAAATGGTCCGCTATTAAAGAGACCAGAGCCCTCTGCCCAGTGTTACGTCACAGATGGTGCGTTCGTGTGTAATTGGATTTCCCATGATTAAACACGGCTTGAAGTTCAAAATCACTTTTAAAGCAAAATTAAAGTGATTTAGCATTTTGTTTGCAAAAATGAACATATTTAAATGATAAAAGATATATATTTTGAGCAATTTTCTGAAAATTAAAAAATCATGTCAGTGGAGCTTTAATGATTCTGTTAAATAAATGGTCCAGTCCTGCTGTACCAACATAAGTTTAACGTTTCCTGTGAATTACATCTGGTCTAGTCACAGAATTATTGATATTGATCTAAAAAGAGAGAACTCGTGAATATTGATGATGAGTTTGTGTCAAATAAAATCTACTCAAATCTTTCATCTGGAATATTTGTACAGTCAGCAAAACTGACTAGTATTATATCCCTACACACACACACACATATATATACTGTGTGTATATATATATATATATATATATATATATATATATATATATATATATATATATACTGTATATATATACACGCGGTTTAATGTGGCACTATGGCTCTGCAGACATTGAACGTTGCTGTCTTGCGGTGTTTAGTGTAAAATACTTCCACACAGCGGACATGTTACGATGAAAAGTCGGCTAGCTGCTAGCTAAGATGCTAGTCACCAGTGTTGCCAGATCTCGCGATAGAAACAAGCGACCCAAAACAAGCCCAAAACAAACGACCCACTCTTTGAAAAACAAGCCCAAAACAAGCCCAACTGAGTACTCACTCAGTCCTCACGCTGTAGCTGGCTGCAAACTTTGAAATGGATTTCCTGAATTTGAGGTGGGTCTTGTTACTCTGGGTTCATGAGACATGCCTCCGTTCAGGAAATCCATTCCATAGCTTGAAGCCAACGTGCATCATGGATCAGAAAATATCAGCAGGTTGGATCAAAAATCCGATACGTAAATTATGCTGGTATCGGAGGCCGATACCGATACTGGATCGGATCGGCCCCATCCCTAATATATATATATATATATATTGGCCATGCTTTGAAAGAGGCAACGCTGAGTCAGAGACAGTTACATTATCCAGTACTCATACTAATGAGAACAGACACTTTTTCCATAGTGTGGTGGAAAATGGTTTCCGTTTAAACATGCAAAGTTTCAAACTTAATTTTAGGTTTGTGTTGTCTCCTTTTAGTCCCTCTTGGATGCTCTGGAGGAACTTCCAGAGTGGTACGGGGTCAAAAGCATGCAGGCACACTGGATCGGAGAGTGCACTGGCTGCTACTTTGATTTCAAACTCAAGGTAAATCTCAGCTTTTTCTTCTCAACTCACTTTTAATCATTTGTCAGGCTCACCTTCCTTCAGCCTCTGTCTTCTCACATCAAACGGTTCTTCTTTTCTCCCTTTTGTCTCCCTCAACCCATTTCCTGCTAAATACAGATTGTTTAATCTGTCATTTGTTGACTCCTATTTAATTAAATTAAGTTCAGTTTATTTATATAACACCAAGTCACAACAGAAGTCCTCTCAGGGCACTGTACAGAAACACTCACATACAAAAGCCATTTAGTAAAAGTTCTCTTCGTCAAAGTCTCCCATCCTGAGCAAGCACAAAGGCAACCGTGGAAAGGAAAACTCCCTTTTAACAGGAAGAAACCTCCAGTAGAACCAGGCTCAGGACAAGCATTCATCTGCTTTGATTGGCTGGTTTTGAGAGGACAGAAAGGAGAAACAATTGAACACAGAATGGCCAGTCCAGATTTAGGTGCAGGTGTACCCCCCTATTGAAATAACAACAAAAAAAATAAAAATTAACTACAACAAAAAAAAAACATGTCAAGGATAGAAAAAAATACAAATACAAAACAGGTAGAGTAGAGTAAGACAGTAGCAGAGTGAAGAAATGTGGTCAGTTTGTCCTCCAGCAGTCTAAGCCTTTAGCAGCATAACTAAGGGATAGCTCAGGAAACGCAACCCAACCATAAATACAGGATTTATTAAAAAGAAAGCCATAAGCCTGATCTAGCCTAATTTACTGATGAATTTCCACTAAAAGTAATTAATCAAAGCATCAAAGTAATTACGTTGTTTTCAGTGGTTGTGTCCGTCTACACGGTCTTATTTCTAATAGCTTTATTATCAAGTATTTTAGATTAAGTTTTCTAAGAGTTGTTCTTAAATGTTGTTGGTTTCAAGCTGAGTAGCATCATAAAAAAACTGTTGAGAGGCCTTTTGTTTTTAAAGCACACAAACACTGTTGTTCTAATATTAGGGATATTTGAAATGCTAAATATTATTTTACAAGGTCTCAAAACTATAAATAATTATGAATCTTCTACTTAGAATAAAAAAAGGATCCGACAGTATGCCCTTTGTTCTTCAGGTGTAAGTTTTAGAGGCTTTACTTGCACAGGAAAACATTAACATCAGTAATAGAATAGATTTAAAGGGGACCACATATTCAAAATTCACTTTTTAATGGTTTTTTTTACTCAACTTTGGGTATGTACTTCATAAAAAAACTGAAAAACTGTGCTAGGGCCAAAAAAATGCACCCAGTGGTTTATTTACTCTAAGTATATTTATTTATCTTTGATAGAAACACTTCGTTTCCACTTCCTGCGGTTTGTGACGTCACAAACCGCAGCCACAACCCACAACCCCAACCTTTGTCCCGCCCCGTCACCTAGCAACCCCTGGTGATGCTCCACCCACTTCAGTATGAAAGAGGTGACGGACGGTTGTTTTTCCTTATTTCATGTCAGCACAATGGCTAAAAATGTCACAGAGTCTAGCCAGCTAACGTGAGCGTTGCAAAGATTCTCTAACCCTCCTGGCCCAGATAATGGCATAGTTTTCAGATGGGAGTCTTGAATGAACAGCGATGCAGCATGTTGCAGTGTGTGTGTGTTGTGTGTGTGTTGGTTTATGTGTCATAGCAGGCCAGACTACGTACCGCTAAACCACATTAACCAACCTGTGTGTGTGTGTGTGTGTTTGTGTGCGCGCGCTTATCGAGGGAGAGGGAGAGGGAGTTTTAACGCTGTCATTAGGGGGGAGAGCAAATACACACCCTCGAGTGAACAAATGAGACCCTCGAGAGAACAAATGAGACCCGCGCGAGCGCAAATCAGACCCCGTGAGCGTGTGTGTGTGTGTCCGCTGCGAGTGACATCCGCTCCCTCCAGCGCGCGCGCACAGGGGGAGGGAGGGAGACGTATTACAGAGGAAAAATTAAAAATGACACGACAACTTGTACACGTCTGATCTGTCCCACAATAAATACGTCGCGGTCCAGTTCAGCTCAGCTCAGGGCTCTGGGTGGCAGTAACGCGAGTTCAGACATCCTCGTCTGCCTTTGGAGGGCGGAGTTAATGTAAACAGATCTTTGAAGGGCGTGAACTTCAGATCTCATTAACATAAACCAGTCGTTCAAAACGAAAGTTAAAAATGGCAGAATTAAAAAGGGTATAATTGATTATCTAAGAATTATTTTGTGTATTAAATTGAATGAACATTGTCTGGTAACCCCACAGACATACCATAAAAATTTAAAAAACCTATCTGTGGTCTCCTTTAACAAGGCTGTGCAGAAAAGCCCAGGCTAAAATAGGGAAAGCCAGCAATTCAGCTACGTAATCAACTTTTGTGCTGTCTTTAATGTTAAAAGTTCTTTTAGTTTTTTAACTCTTGCCTTTTAGGTCAAGGGCGAGGAGACGGGGGAGACCATGTCAGCCTACAGCTCCTCCCCTGAGATGGTCTTCGGGGGAGCGTACGTGGCCATCCTGCCCTCCCACAGACTGCTGCATGGGAGCAGCTCAGTCCGCTCTGTGCTGCAGAAAGCCTTTCAGCCTGGCAAAGGTGAGCCTTTCTCCACTTGTACGCACTTCTGTTAGTGAAGTATCCATTGTCCTGTCCAAATAATTGTTCCCCTTTCAAATTAAAACTCAACTGCACTTACAATACAAAAAGCAGTTTTTAGAAAAATTTAACATTGTTTATTTTTTGTGTGTGTGTAAAATACATCTTCAAATGTTTGTATGGTAATTGTGTTTTTATTTTGTTATTCTCCATTTTCAGTATAAATGTACCGTATGTTTATGATTTAGCACGTGTCCTGTTTAATTAACAGTGTATTTGTACTAGGTATGCACAATATTGGATTTTTGGCCTATATCCAGCTAAGCACCTCTACTTTGAGATACTTAGCTGGTGGTAATACTAAATACAATATAGTAAATATTATAATTATAATTATAATATATATAATATATAATTATAATTATAATATATATCCTGAAAGACCACAGACAGTGCGGGTCGGGAGTAACACATCTAGCACCATCACATTGAACACAGGGGCCCCACAAGGATGTGTGCTGAGCCCCCTTCTATTCACCCTGCTAACACACGACTGCACACCATCGTACAGCTCCAACCACTTCATCAAGTTTGCGGACGACACAACAGTGGTGGGTCTCATCAGCAACAACGATGAGACGGACTACAGGAACGAGGTGAGCCGCCTGGCCTTGTGGTGCGGACACAACAATCTCACTCTCAACGTGGAGAAGACAAAGGAGATTGTTGTGGACTTCAGGAAGAGGGATGCCCAACATGCCCCTCTGACCATCAACAGCACCGCAGTGGAGAGAGTAGACAGCACCAAGTTCCTGGGAGTGCACGTCTCAAAGGACCTGTCCTGGAGCAGGAACACTGCAGCACTGGCAAAGAAGGCTCACCAGCGTCTCTACTTTCTCCGCAAGCTGAAAAGGGCTGGAGCTTCAACCCCCATCATGAGCACCTTCTACAGAGGTGCCATAGAAAGTGTCCTGACCAGCTGCATCACTGTGTGGTTTGGTGCATGTACTGCATCCTGCCGCAAGAGCCTCCAGCGCATTGTGAGAGCAGCTGAGAAGATCGTGGGCACCTCCTTGCCCTCACTGCAGGACTTACACAGCAAACGCCTCACTCGGAAAGCCCACTGCATGGCAGGTGATCCCACACACCCACTACACAGCTGCTTCAGACTGCTGCCATCAGGGAGGAGACTGAGGAGTCTCCAGGCTCGAACCAGCAGACTGAGAGACAGCTCTGTTCATCAGGCAGTCAGGATGCTAAACACTCTGCCTGCTCTGCCCCCCCTCCCATTTGAACTGCCTTAACACTAAAACTTTCTCACACATTACCACACAACACAAAGATTTTAACACTGGACTCTGTGTCATCAAACGGGTTATTCACTAAACTCTCGGTCATGTGCTCATACAGTTTGCACTACTTCTCATACTTGCACTAATGTTTGTATTACATCACTGCCTATAGTCATAATACTGTTTACATTCTCTGTTTACATTTATTAATACTGTTTACTTTTATTACTACTGCTTACATTTAATTACTACTGTTTACATTTACACTACTCTAATATCTACACCACTGCTGATACATATACAGTGTGCTCTGAACGGTCTTATTTAGGGATGCCCAATGTGCCTTACTGCATATGCCACTTTTTGCCTCTATAACAACATCAACTACTACCTCATACATATACTGTGTACATTAACTCATACGCTGCTTTGCCACTTTGCAAATGTCAATGCTAGAAACCTTTAGTTTATTTTAGTTATACTTTTTATACTCTTTTTTTATACTAGTATGCAAAAACTCAGGACAGTATTATGTTCATTAAATGTTTAATGTTTTAGTTTTAGTTTTAGAGTTGGTGTAAATTTTCATACTCTTATACCACTATGCAAAAACTCAGGACAGTGTTAGTTTTACTATTTTATGCTTATGTCTATTATTATATGTTTCAGTGTTTCAATGTTTAGATGTTTACTGTTGCACCGAGGGACTGAGAGAAACGCAATTTCGGTCCTGTGTATGTCCTGTACATATTGCAGTTCTGACAATAAAGTTGACTTTGACTTTGACTTTTGAC
>JBBPBX010071642.1:0-18262 GCA_038048925.1 Garcialebias charrua | reverse complement strand
TCCTTTTTATTTAAAAGAAAATGTGAATAAAAAGAAAAAGAAAGTAAAATAACTTTGTCCCAGGCTGGAAGCGAACCCACTTCTCCCGGTCAAAACGTTAACGCATTTACTCGTTGTGCTATCCGAACAGACTGAATTTTCAGGTGTCCAACTTGCCCATATAGCAATCACTCCTCCTGACATTTTAGCTGCACGTAAAAGTTAGAGATTATTCGTTATATTTTAAAACCCTGGCTGCGCGCAACAGTTAGACAATATTAGTTATTGTTTAATGCTGTTTAATGACATTCAGGTCGCGCTGAAAGGCGGAAATGGGTGTGCGCTTCGTGTTATTTACGTTGTAACATAAGCTGATTTGTGATCAGTTATTAACAAAAATTAAACGCAGAAACACTAATATATATATATCCAGCTAACAATTTTTTTTTTGCCGAGTCTCCTCTCTTAAAACACGAACACTCCACCCACGTGAAGAGAGCACCCCACCCACTTCCAGAGAACTGCCCACCCACTTCAAGGCGGCTTTGCGGCAAATGCGTAATGAACGCGGGTGGCCCAGAGACACCCAGGGGAGCTCCGGGCCATTGAGGGCTGGCCAATGCGAAAACGGCTACAGTGACTGGAGACAGGAACCAGTTGCCCGCAACCCAGAAAGGAGAAGCAGGTAAAAGAAATGGATGTGTTGGAGCCATAAAAAAGAAATATGAAATATTTAGATTAGTAGTCCCCGATTTACGAGCGAGATCCGTTACAACGAGGCGCTCGTAAACCGGAAATCTCGTAATTTGGAACGGCCGCCATGTCTCTCGTAAGTCCGGAATTTCGCTCGTAAATTGGAACGGTTTCGCTAGCGCGACTACAAACACTCGTTTTTCATCAAAAAACTGCTTATGAGTGCATAAAAATGATCGGAAACGTGTGTCCACATGTTTAGCTAACGAACTGTGGTGAAAAAACACATGAAAACTCAGTATTTTTTGCGTTTTTTCCAAAAATTCGCCAGCTCGTAAGTCTGGAACCTCGTAGATCAGAGCGCTCGTAAATCGGGGACTACCTGTATATATATTTTGTGCAATGCCTTTTGTTTTTTTATTTTTGCCATTTTAGTAAGTAAGGTTAATATTAGTTCAGGCCAGCTTTATTTTGAAATTTAGTTTTATTCTGAAAAGGCTTACTTCTTGTTGAGTGTTATGTTAGAAAAAATACAAACGGCAGAAGGATGACATAAACATGGAGCAATACAGTTTTTTTTTCCTTTTGGAAAGAAAGAAAAGAAATTGTAATTGATGTTGGATCGTCATTTTTGTATTCACATAATTCCTAGATAAAGATTTTTTGTTAAATTCACGGTTTTGCACGCGTCTTTTACTTTTGCAAGCGTGCTTATAGAATGACACAGATATTGGATCTGTTGCCATAACAGGATGGAAACAGGTTTAATAGCCAAAGTTTGGATAACTTCTCCTAAAAGCTTTGTAGGCTCAATCGTCCAGGTAGATAACACAAGAAAGGTTAAATCATTTACGTAATCTGTACTAGTTTCTTTAAGGGAGAAACGTTTCGTCTTCCATCTGGAAAACTTCATCAGTCTGGACAGGTCAACAGGAGGTTTGTCTTGAAGCACAGCAATGAAGGCTACCGGTACTTAATGGGACAGATCTGGTTGGCAGGCCACAGGCTGATGAAGACAAAACGTTTCTCCCTTAAAGAAATTGGTCCAGATGAAATGATTTAACCTTTTTTGTGTTCTCCTAAAAGCATTTATAGAACTTTGTGATTCAAACAGTCTTGTACATACAAAGATGATAAAACGCTTTCTTACCCCAGGCTGTTTGATTTTCTGAAGTGCAAATTTCAGCAGGTACGAGAGCTGATCTATTGTTAGCATTGTCATTGCCTTGCTCTGCGTTTCAATGCATTCAGCAACCGTTATTTTCTGAAAAACAAGTGTATAATTAAAAAATAAACATTTCACTGAAATGAAAAAAGCAGCTAAACAAATTAACTATAAAGCAAGTTAAATATCAACTTTTATTGAGTTTCTGTTAAATAAAATGGTTTAATTTAGCATGAAAAACTGCAAATCTAAAACAATTTTCCTCGTGTAATTTAAAGGTAAGTCAGTAGGTTTGTGGATCTACCACAGACGAGCAAGATCAAATTTATCTTTTCTCTGGCTGAAGCTGCTCGCTAACAACGTCAATGTGATGCCTCGTCTCGTCAGCCGAACATGCTTAGATATAACGAAATCTTGCACACACAAGCACACACTCGGGTGTCTCTAGCGTGATACCTCACACTCTGGACAGAACCAGTCGCCCTCGGGCTCGGCTGGTAGTTTGAGGCACTTGGCGTGGTACACCCTGGGGCAGAGCTCACAGCAGAGCACCTGGCCCTCGCGGTGGCACAGCCAGCAGTAGAAGTCGTTCCTGCCGTCCTGCGGTACAACATCAACAGGGTCTGTGGTGAGTGCTGGCTGCTTCATATAGTAAAAGGGACCATGTCTTAGCTCTGACTGAAATGCAGGCAAGAGAAACAGGGGTAGGTTTCAAAAAACACGCAGGAACACAAAAAGGTGCAGTGCAACAAAAACAAGACAGTATTAGGGGTGTGGGGAAGCAGGGGAAGCAACACAGGATGCAATAAACACAACAGAACCAAAAAATGTGCTTTATGAATAAAAGTAGATTATCCAAACTCGTTTGCACCAAAACATGGTTTAGAAAGTGAGCTTTAAAAAGTGACAGCGAATACTGTACAATACATGATGCGAGCCTCTTCTAAATATTCAATAACACTCATGTTTAATGCTAAATTACTGGATGCATAAGGGCTGATAAATATACGTTTTAAGGCTCAAGATTAGGGATGTGCCGATCAGGTTTTTTGAAACCGATACCGATACCGATCACCTATGTGTGACGATCACCGATACCGATCAAAAAACCGATTGCCTATATGTGAGCCGATCACATAAACCGATCACCGATCAAATGGCTTACCTGTAATTTATGAGTGCTGCTTCTGGCTACAAGATCTGAATCTTGTAGCCAGAAGCAGCACTCATGTTATTTTCAGAACCATAAAATCACCATAATTCAGACAAAAACATATTTTTACTAATTTATTTCAGAGAACAAAGTAAATAAAAGTAATTATCAACTGCATTATCAAAGAAAAATGTTTACCTTACTAACTTTCAATAAAAAAAAAAGTTTTTTTATTGTTTTTAAAAAAAAACATCTATTACTTCATATAAAAAACTAAAATACCCCATTTGCTACTTAAAGCTGCACTGTTGGCTGTTTTTACAAATGGCTTTATAAATACGTTAAGTATCATTATTATTATTTTTAAATAATTTCGTGCTTTTTTGAACAACTTCCTGCGGGAACCAGGTGGCGGTAATGCGCTTAATATGAGTTCGCCAACCGCCATTCAACTCTGTAGAAGAAGAAGAAGAACCAGGAAATACCGCCTCCGCCCAGTGGCGGATCTACCATTCAGGCGAATGAGGCCGTTGCCTGGGGCCTCCAATCAGCAGGGGCCTCCATTCAGCAGGGGCCCCAGCCGTCACCTACATCCCTAACATTGCTCCTGCTTGTTAATGTACGTTTAACATAAAAATAATTATAGTTACGATGAAAACTATCTTTAAAAACGCAACAGAAAAAACGGTTGCGTTCTGTACCCCCCTACTAAAATGGACTATTCCGTCATGCGTCATGACGTCACCCACTAATCCAGGAAGTGCTGTATGCTTGCTTGCTGTTTTGAGTGAGAAGGAAGTGGGAGACAGGAGACAGAAAAAAGATGAAGCGAACGAGAAAATTCGAAAGCGGAGCTGAAAAACGTAAAAAGCGTAAAAAAACAATAACGTATGTTTCTTCACTACCGAAAGTGACAACCTTTTTTAATGGGTCGAATTCTAAAACTTCATCAACTGCTAATGACGGTCACGAGCGGCAGCGGCCCATTTAAAAGTGTGGCGGAACCGGACATCAGGATCCAGGAGGAAGTTAATGGCGCCGAGGCAGTGACTCAAGATGAAGATAAAGACGAGGATTCACAGCAAGATGAGGTACGAGTTTTAGAAATTATTTTGTAGGTTGGGTAAAAGAAATCCTAACAGTAATCAGCTGAGACAACCACTATTTTCACGTTTTCTTTCTGTATCAAAATATTAAAAGATATTCGACCTAAATCTTCTGACTTAAATAGGAGAGAGGGGATTATATATTTTACCTACTTTAGCTCTCTGCCCTGCTTGCTTAGTATACAGTATTATTAAATTATTCGGACTTTACATTGAATAGAATAGATCTAAAATATTCCACAGTTATCTATAAAAAAAAATTCTCAACCATTTTACAAAATATTTGACTGTTAAAACTTCATCAGACTATCATTGTTTTGTTATTTGGTCCATAGTCCCTCCATTAAATACATTATAAAGCACAACTTATAGCTTTCAGAGTAATGCAAAAATGTGTTTTTTAATAATGACAGGTTTGCTTTGGACAGAAATGCCACTGTTAGTTTAAAACAACAGAATCAAAAGGCTAGGATTGCTAAATTAAAATGTTATCTAAAATGTAAAAATTGATATAAATGAAAAGTGACATTCCCTGATGCATGCTCAATAATCCAGGTGGAAAAATCTGTGACATTATTTGAGTCATTTAGTTTACAGTAAGTCTTACAGTCTGTGTAAGTTTTAAGGTTTAAAAAGAAGTCAAAACTTTCAGTCTTAATTATGGAAACTTGGATAAATGAGAGCCTTCACATGTGTTAAATGTAATAATGTCTTATTTTTTCTTTTATTTCCTCCAACACTAACATATTTGTTGTTTTTTTCAGATGCAGTCTTTAAACATGCATCATTAAAGACCAGAAACAAGACAGAAGACAACTTTCATAGAAGTCCAGCTGAATAATCAAGGTAATTCATGATCACTTAATGCTGTAAAAAGTGTCTCATGCCTGGACATCTTGCTGTTCATATCGAGCCAGTGTGTGAATTCATCTCAAAGTACCACATCTCAACTACACACACTCACTTTTTCACATTGATCTAACAACTGTTCCCTGTTACAGAATATGTAATATAACGTTAAAAGAATTAAAGTTGTGAAAATCTTATAATTTAGGAAAATATATTTCTACTGTATTGCTCACATCTACCCTCTCTATTTGTTTGTGTTTATTTAGTGTTGTTGAATTTTGGTGTAAGACTTGATTTAGAGCCTTTTATTGCAATAATAAAACATCCATCCATCCATTTTCTTCCTCTTATCCGGGGTCGGGTCGCGGGGGTAGCAGCCTAAGTAGGGAGGCCCAGACTTCCCTCTCCCCAGCCACTTGGAGCAGCTCCTCTGGGGGAATCCCAAGGCGTTCCCAGGCCAGCCGAGAAACATAGTCCCTCCAGCGTGTCCTGGGTCTTCCTCTGGGTCTCCTCCCGGTGGGACATGCCCGGAACACCTCACCAGGGAGGCGTCCAGGAGGCATCCTAACCAGATGCCCGAGCCACCTCAACTGGCTCCTCTCGATGTGGAGAAGCAGCGGCTCTACTCCGAGTCCCTCCCGGATGACTGAGCTTCTCACCCTATCTCTAAGGGAGAGTCCAGACACCCTGCGGAGAAAACTCATTTCAGCCGCTTGTATCCGAGATCTCGTTCTTTCGGTCACAACCCAAAGCTCATGACCATAGATGAGGGTGGGAACGTAGATCGATCGGTAAATTGAGAGCTTTGCCTTTCGACTCAGCTCTCTCTTCACCACGACAGACCGGTACAGCGCCCGCTTCACTGCGGATGCTGCACCTATCCGCCTATCGATCTCACGCTCCAGTTTTCCCTCATTCGTGAACAAGACCCCGAGATAATAATAAAACATGTTTTGCAAAAAGACTTTAAAGGATAGTTGTACCTTATTAAAGTAGAGAAAAAAAACAGTTGTTTTTATTGTCTAGTTCCCAGTATTAGACTATGAACATGAAAATCTTTGACCTTCAGGGCAGGGCCTAATGGTACATTTAGGCTGACTTGGGGGAGGGCCCCTTTACAAAGGTTTGCCTGGGGCCACAAAATGTCTAAGTCCGCCACTGCCTCCGCCATTTTACATTCATTAGTTCGGCAGTCGGCTTTTGGAGGACTGTTTCTCCCATAAGAGGATGCCTCATACGGATAAATTAACTGGAAACACTCCTCTGAACTCTGTGAATGTCTCAGGACTGGAGCAGCAGCTGCGATCACACCGCCGAGCGTTCCTACAGCGCCGCGCGAGACCAGCAGCTCATGGTATGAGCTAAGGCTAACATGCTAAACCGGACCTGCAGCAGACAGCCGGCTTTGTGCGATCAGAGGTTCCTGGAGCTCGCCTCGATGTCGGACTGGAAGCAGAAGATATCGGGGGACACCCAGCTAACTTGGAATAACAAAGCCGACAGCCTTTTTGAAGCCGCAGCTAAACTGGACTGCCCGTAACTGCGCAGCGGACTCGGTGGGGCTGCTCGGTGGAGCTACATGCTAACAGGTGTTGATGTTATGGGGGCGCTGGCAGACGGCTTTTGGTAAGTTATTAAAACGTATTAAAACATTTTAATGACGAATTAGGTTTGTTGTGTTGAAGGACTTCGTTGAACTTCCTCCACGAGGTACTTTTTCGTCGCACGTTTTGCAGTTAGCAAACTTCGCATCACAGGCTCTGTGATCGGTAATTGAAGGCAAAAGCCGATCACATCCGCTTTAATGATTATCGGTGACGATTGATCGGTTTCCGATCGATCGGCACATCCCTACTCAAGATATTTAAGTGTTAGTTTTGGTGCTAATAAATGTTTTCTGAGCTAACTGTAATGTCACAGCTACTGTACAAACCTTTAAACAACTACAGTATTAATGTCACAGTTTCAAACCTTTAAACAACTATCAAACAAAGGTTCATTCTAGATTTATTTATTTAAACTTCTGTCAGTTCTGCCACCATCATTTTATTAAAAGTTATTTTTTGGAGCAGACAGTTCTGATTTTGAAACTCTGAAGGGAACCAGGAACACCCGCAGAGACTTTTGTTTTTGTTTGCCATTATTAATTTTGAAGCTGTAAAGAGTACGGTATATAAGTGCAGTGCGTTACTTCACTGTTGACAAATTAACTTTGTTTACATCGTTTTAAAGCTGATGCTTGCACAATAAATGTTTCACCAATGTCCCTCGTGGTTTGTTTATCGCGGACTCGCTCTATCACGGTTTTTCAAAATAAGATTGGACATGACAAACAATTGGCTGATTGATATGAGCCACACGATCGGCATGAAATTTTTATTTAAAATAAATTATTTTAAATTATTTATTTATTTATTATTGGTATTGTAAAGCGCTTTGGGGCCCCTCATAAGGGGCTGGAAAGCGCTGTATAAATAAGCTCCATTTACCATATTTAGCACCTGCTGCACATTTGTGCAGCCCAGAGATGCAGAAAAAGCTTCCTCCTAAACCTTTGTGCCCTAATGCTGTGATCACACCAAACAGCTTTTCAGCAGCAGGAGCGTCCAGTTTACATGTAAAGTCAATGGTGGACGCGCTTCCAGCCACGTCTTGGCGTCGGGCGTCACGTCGCGTGCGTGTTGAGCGTGCTGGGAAGCGTTTTTCCGTGCACGTGAACCGGCTTCAGCCTCCAAACCGCGCATTCAACATGCTGAAGATTTCGCGGTTCAAACTTTCAAACGCCGCTCAACTCTACCTGATTGGTTGGTGTGTCAACCAATCAGGGAGAGTCGGGGGAGAAGAGAGGGGGTCAGGGGGAGAGTCCCTATGTGACGCGGAAACCAGTGACGCGGAAACGATTGCGCATGTGACGTATTGTTTGTGGGACACAGAAAAAACCCGCGGAGTCATGGACTATGGAAGAGAAACTCATTGTAGCTGTGTGTTCGCGACAATTCCTTCACGACCAGTCAAGTCTGCTCTACTGAGACAGAAATAAAAAGCTCCTCGCCTCGCGGAGTGCAGTGACGACTCGGTATACCGGTAAGCTCCTCCCACACACCCCGCAGCAGTTTCGCAGCTGTTTCGCGTTCTGGCTTTTTGGTCTGGACACAAAGTGCGTCCACTTGCGTGCGTGACGAGCTTTTTGGAGGTTGAAAAGCTGTTCGGTGTGACCACACCATTACTGCAGGATAAACTTCCTCCTGCAGCTGATCAACTGTTCTCCATGCAGAGCTGAGAAGTGGGCGTGGCCAAGAGCGCTTGCAGATGGCAAAGAGTAGAGGAGGCAAAGAGCTGAAATCATGACATGCTGTGCTCTTTTAGAGCTTTAGAGTTTAGAAACATTGTTTAGAATATTGCAAGAGTGTGGGAAGGGTTTAAAACACCTTCATATATACTGTATACTGTATATACTTCTGGACTATTGAGCACACCTGATAAGCTGCACCCGCTAAATTTAAAAAGAAAATTTTAAATTTGACATAAATAGGCCACACTTGTCTATAAGCCGCCAGTGTTCTTGTAACACAGAAATATATTTTTTAAACATTTAATTAAATACTTTGTATGTACCGTAACATGCACAAATACATTAAATGTTTTTTTCTGAACAGTGCCTGTAACACAGCTGATAAAAAATATAATAAAATACAGTACATACAGTAGTCTACCAGGAAGTCATTGATCGCTACCCACCCAAGACAGACGTATATTGGGCAGCTTTGTGAGCGCCTGGGTGTGAAGAAGCTAAATGTTTTGGTGGCATGAAGCTCAGCCCATAAAAATAAAAATAAAATCCATAAATTAGCTGCAGCAAATTATAAACTGCGGTGTTCAAAGCGTGTGAAAAAAAGTAGCAGCTTATAGTCCAGAAATTACAGCGCTACTACTTGTACCATTATTCCTACTTAGTGGTTTCTCACTTATCGCAGGTCTTCAGGGTACAGTTTCTTTATCTTTGTTACTAGAAGACCAATGACACCAATATCCCATTGTCAAAACGGCATAATTAAGGGTCAAATAGCTTCAGAAATTCCTTTAATTTTACAGCTTCTCAAAGTTAGAACACTGCGCCTTTCTTCTGTACGCCAACAACAACCAGCAAAGTGTGTGAAAGGGGAAACTTCTCTTGCCTCTCATCTTTCACCTATTTTACAGTGTTGTAAAATATGCAATATTTGTAAAATATGCAATATTTGTAACGCTGTCAGTTTTTTAAAGCAAACACTGTCACTTTTCTGTTTTCAAAAATGTCCATGAAAGTTAAAAAAAATAAAAACAGCCACTGCTTTTTACATCATATTTTTTAATTGAACAGTAAATTGTATTAAGATAATAATTAGGACTTTTAAAGTCACTTTTCTCACAACATTGTCTTAACAATTGCTGTACAAAACACACATGTTGAACTTCATATTGGGAGAGAAGCAGCTAAAGTAAATATCTAATTTCTACCCTTTCAAGGGGAATAAAAAGCCATTGCATTAATTGTAAAAATGTAATGATGCTACAATAACAGCACAGTAGTCTCATTGACAACAGAGACATTATGACAGCTGTTTATTCGGTGATAAGCCACACTGCCACAAAACAATCAAGCTAAAAAAAAAAATTTTTTCCTAGAGTTTCTCTTAACATATCACAAAAAACTCTGTAAAGCAGCTTTCAATCCCACTGAATTGTAGGTAACAAAAGGAGCAGCAAAAAAAGAGCAATCAAGTGAAAGAAAAACATTTCAGTTAATGCTTTGCTCTTGATTTTGCTTGGATACAAAGAAAAGAATTAATACTAAATCCTTATTATTATTATTATTATTATTTAATTTATGTACGACAGAGTTTTAGGACCACGCTAAGAAAAAAAATTAAAAGCCATAAAATTACGAGAATAAAGTCAAATAAAGTCTTAATATTACGAGAATATTAGTCGTACAAGACTTTTTTTTTGCAGCTCACATTTATTTATTTATTTATTTCCCCACGAGTCGGATCCACAATGCGACCTGTCAATCAATCCAGTAGGCGTGTCAGCAAATGACCAATCCAAAGCTAAATGCTCGTTACCTGCAGAGAGCTGCTGCAGCCCATCAGAGTGTACCACCTTACTTTAAGCAGGTTCAAAGTCCTGATACCGATAATCTGATGCTGATGTGATAACTGATTAACTATCTCCTTATCTGTAAAGTCAATACGAAAGTAGGGCTGGACAATAATTCGATATCGATATATGTCACAATATTATTCAATAAATGTGATATGAGTTTTAAGCACATTTTTGATATTTTGATATGATTACAGTGTTTCACTGATGCATCTTTTTCTGTTCGAGTTAAAGCAGCTGCTTCAGTTTCAACACGGTCAGAAAAAGCCATGACAACTACGCAAGTGTGTGGTGACGTAGACGTTGCGCAGAGCTCGAGTCCAGAAGGCGTTAGCGGTAGCAGGCTAGGCTAATCTCCAACGCGTTTTGTTTTTGCTTCAAAATGAGTTCCCATGACCGTCAGAATGTGACTGACAAACTTTCACAAGCGAAGAGAAAGCAGATGACATAACTGATAAGAGAGGAAAGATTAGTTTGACGGTGTGGAAGTGGTTCGGCTTTCTAAGATCTGTTAAACTGCAGGTTTGTGCTGCAACATGTGCCGCAGAGTCATACCAACTAGTGGTGGGAACACATCTAATCCAACTTGTTCCACCATCTGAAGAGTTTCCACTCGATAGCATATGCTAAATCAGAAGATGAAGCACAATAAAAGTTTGAGCCAACATGTCCCTGAAACAACACCCCCAGATATATCGAAAGAGAAACACACGCAGCAAACGTTAGGTTATGATGTTATTTAAAGTTAAAACTATTAATATTGACAAAGTTGAGAGTTTTATGTTTATTTGACTGTGATTTCAAATTTATTTGAAGGCTAAATACAAATAAAAGTGAACATTAATTTATTTGTAGTTTGTACAGTTTTTCTGAGGCTTTTATATTGTTTATATCGATATCGGAATTATATTGTCATCAACCAAAATTAAGAAATACAGTATACTGTATTGTGACAAAAGTTTTGGCCATATCGTCCAGCCCTATAACAAAGTACAGTATAGCTTAACAAGATGCTCAACAATCTTTATTTTACCACAGTTAAAATGTGATAAATCCTGCTTTATCATGTCGGAGTTCAGATAATATTATGACTCATTTAGCTTCGGACTGGTCATTTGCTGACACGCCTACTGGATTGATTGACAGATTACGTTGTAGATCCAACTCGTGGAAAAAAATTAACGAGACCTGGAAAAAAAGTCTCATACTGCTTTATTCTTATAATATTAAGACCTTATTCGACTTTATTCTTGTAATTTCATGGCTTTAAAAAAAAAAAATTCTTAGCATGGCCCTAAAGCTCCGTTGTAGAAACCAACACTTGACAGAAACTCAAAGCTGCCATCAGATTAATGGAAAGCAGTTCACGTGTGAAAGGGTCTTGTGACAACCAGCTTTTCAGACCCCACCAGTTCAGAAGGTTTACCATGAGAACGAGTCCTCACCTGGTCTTTGTTGTTACTGTTCATGGCCCCTGGCTTTTTCTTTTTTTTGACAGGGCTGGGGGAGGTATCTGAAGGAGAGTGTCCATTGGAGGAATGCGTGGGACTCGACATCTTTCGCTTCTGTGGTGCTGCTGTTCGTTCTGCTGACCCTGGTGGATCAGGAACTGGGTGGATGTGGGAAATAATAGCACAGCAAGAGGCTTGATTCAGATTCAAGTGCAGCAGATGATAGCTTAAAAATGTTTTTTTTTAAACATGCATTATGGCAGTAATCCAGCAAGCTCTGTAGTAAAAGGATGAATAATTAAAGCTACAATAGATTAGTCTATTATACCTTACATACTTGAAATGCTTATAATGAGAACCGTGGGAGGATGTGCAATTTTAAGTAATCTAGTTTCAGTTAAAAACTCGACATTCAGAAACGTATAACCATGATTTCATTAACATCTAATTGTAACAGTAATTACAATGATCTTCGGGCTTTAAGTATCAAAGCATCACATGATCCAAACAGCTTACAGGCTTCATCATAACTAGCAGACCCTGTGTCGATCTTGACACAAACAGGCAGACAGTAGTCATCATGGATTATCATTGCAGTCCTAATGGCTATCAAAATGCATTAGCCTCTGCTCTCAAAACGGCAAAAAAACCTGAATGCTTTCTGACACCAATATGTTTGGCTTTCTAATGAGGCCTTAAGAGACTTACCTTTGGATCGCACAGAAGCATCCATCCCCTCTACCACATCAGACTCTGCCTTTATCTCCTCCTCAGCCAGACTGCAGAGCAACGAACATGAGCACACAGAAACACAGGAAGAGGGGCAAACAGAGTCAGAGAGGGTGTTCAGAAACCATATCGGCGTAACAGTAAACAAGTGGAACACCACCTAAGGCACCGGGTCCCAGAGGATCTGTCAACAGGGACTTGACTGGTTTACACAATGTTAATGCTTTTACGTGACTTCATTGCACCTTTGACTTTGAGTCGGACGTTTAAATCTTTCCATTATTTGCAGCGGGGAGAAAAAATAAATAAATAAATAAATAAAAAAAGAGTCTGAAAATGTTCTTTATGTTCCAAGGTAGAGAATGGCAACAATCACCATGGCAACACTCCTCTTCGCAAAGGATAACTTGATATTCACAACAAAAATATAAAGCCATTTTGCCACCATCTCCAAGCATTCCTGTTCTTCGAGAGACGTTACGGTTTGAAGATTTCAGTCCAACCTAGTCTAACCTTCACATTTTGTTTATGGCAAACAGCAAATAGATCTATAGTAATAAGAAAGCTAATGGGAGATGACCCATGCCGCAGCAGAGCGTCGCCTCTCATGGTGGTACATCTCTGGTACCTTTCAAGCCCCTTCAGTAACAACAAGGTACTCCCCAAGGTTTAGGCCTTTTCTTGGATACAGTTATTAGGAAGCCATTCTTGGACTAACTCTTTCCCCAAAACCTGTTTTTAAGACCTCTAAATTCTGGATCACTTGCAGTATATCAGTATTCACAACATTCATATTGACTGTTTCTTAGATTTTAAATTCAATTATCAACCTCTTCTTTATGTGTACCCAGCATACAAGGGGAAGTCTGAGGCCCTGTTTACACGACACAATGGGGGGGAAACGTAGGTTTTTGCGTATGTTAATTAGAGGAAAAGATCTGTGTTGACACGGACGGATTCTGTGTTTACATGCATCCGCAGGAATCCCACCCGCCCTCATGAATCTGCTGTAGTTACCATGCTGGGTCATTAGATGGCGCTGTGAATTTTTGAACGTTCACTTAATGCGCATGCATGCTGCCTCAGTCTGCTGCTTTCTTCTGGGGCTAAAAGTTCAGCTAACAACAACTTAACAAGTTAAAGCTGGAATTTGGATAAGAGTCGACAGATTTGACGCCAAGTGGGACCCGCTTCATCTAACAAGCTCCACACCAGTCGCTGAGTGGACCAGAACCGAGTCGACGATGTCGGAATTTAGTCCGTGATAAGCAGCTGATTTACAGCAGGTAAATCAACGTTCTTGATAATGTTTGCTTGTGTTTACTTCGATCACACAACAACCAACTGAGTTTTTATTTTTATTTTTTTCCTGCGCGGTCGAGAAGCTGTCGTTCCAACAGGCGGACCGGTTTGGACATGGGTCCAGTATCCAGGATGAAAACAGAGAAGAGTCCAGTTCATTAACATGGTTACAGTTCAGTTAACGTGTTTTTAATAGTGTTCAGTTTAATTCTCAGTGTTTGTGTGATATACAGTTTGTGGTGTTGAATAAATAAACCTGGTGTCTTCATTTTCAATGTTAACATGTTACGCATCGTTTAAATGATGTAACGAGTCCAGATAGCTTCATTTAGCTCAGATAACTTTATATATCTCCCACGCTAACATAAATATTGTTTATTATTGTTAAACTGTTATTATTTAGCACATTTAGTATGTTATAGTGCAGCATGTCATATGAAATATCTGCTTGCCTTGTTCAATAAACGGTGATATTAGAACTGGATCAGACTGTGTCTCTTTCAACACAGATGTTGGTCACAGCAGCTACATTCAGGTGTAGATTAATTGATATGAGAATCAATATATATCCCATGAGTCGTAGTTCAGAATGTGGTGTGTGCCCGCCGCCATTGTTGATGCCGTCTGTCCGTGCGACGTGTGCATGCGTGCTGTGCGCATGTGATTCAAACAAAAGCTCAGCGGGAGATGTTTATGTTATCAACGGGGGTCAGCGAAAAACCTCCACTCTGGAGGGTGGATTCAGAAACCTTCGGATTCAAAGAGGGGGGCCAGTGGTGTCGTGTAAACGATCGGCAGAACAACAGAGAAGGGTGTAAACGGCCCCTGAGAATGTCATCATTGTATGTTTCCATACAATGGTTCTCTGCATTTAACCATCACATGTGAGATACACTCAGGTGGAGCAGTGGGCAGCTATGTAAGTGCCCGGGGAGGAACTGGGGATTAGGTGCCTTGCTCAGAGACACCACAACATGTGGAAATGGCTAGGAGTCGAACTGTGATTTCTGGTCCCCAGTCGGCTGCCTTACCTCTACCTGATCTCGGCCCTCAAAATACCACACAAAGTAAAGTACAAAGTACCACACCAATAAACCTGATATGTTTAAAAATCCTATTTGTTTTTTAGCTCCTGCAAAGCCTCTAATTTACTGAGAATCTAAAAAAAATATGGGTAACGAGGAGCAAATTAATGAGGGTCTTTGAATGTCTGGCTGCTCTTTTGTCAAAGCAACAGAAGGGAATGTTCCAAGGATGTACCGTAAATTCCGGAATATAGGTCGCAGTTTTTTGCCTAATTTGCATGCCCTGCGACCTATAGAGAGGTGAGACCCGTTTATGGATTTTTCCCCCATATTTTTAGACCAATTTTTGGCTCAGATATGACCGTTTTTCATTTTGGCAAAAAATGGTGCAGTACCACTTTTGTCTGCTAGGGGACACTTCCAGAGAGTCCACCAACCGTTTCCAGCTCATGTGTATGAAAAAAGCCTCCTCTGCTCGGACTGACTCTGTCGCTGCCCGGCCTCCTGCTCTGGAGGTAACTACTGTTTGCCGTGTTTTGTTAGCTGTTTGTTAGCAAGATAAGTCAAGAACCACAGGACAGATTTTTATCAAACTTACAGAATGTAATCACTGTATGGACATTTACAACTGACTAGCTTTATGAGATGTTTAGAGCTAAAAACAATTCGATCTTTTAGCATCGTTCTTTGTTGTTAGCGGTATACCAAAACGGATACCATTTGTCAAAATAACTCATAAACCACACAGCGGATTTTCTTTCAGCTTACAGAATGTAATTATTTGGGTTTCATTCACAAACTGTTGACCTGTATGAGACATTTGAGATCAAATTCGTTGTTTTATTTCGTTGTTTTATAGACGTAATCATGTCGTGTTAGCTTCGGTTATTTTCCTGCTACTATTTGTCTAAATAGCTCATAAAGCACTCTGTGGATTTTCTTTCAGCTTACAGAATGTAATTATTTGGGTTTCATTCACAAACTGTTGACCTGTATGAGACATTTGAGATAAACTGTGTCATTTTATTTTGTTGTTTTCTAGACGTAATCGTGTCGTGTTAGCTTCGGTTATTTTCCTGCTACTATTTGTCTAAATAGCTCATAGAGCACTCTGTGGATTTTCTTTCAGCTTACAGAATGTAATTATTTGGGTTTCATTTACAAACTGTTGACCTGTATGAGACATTTGAGATAAACTGTGTTGTTTTATTTCGTTGTTTTATAGACGTAATCATGTCGTGTTAGCTTCGGTTATTTTCCTGCTACTATTTGTCTAAATAGCTCATAAACCACTCGGCGGATTTTCTTTCAGCTTACAGAATGTAATTATTTGGGTTTCATTTACAAACTGATGACCTGTATGAGACATTTGAGATAAAATTCGATTTATTTATAATTTATTTTCACAGTGCACGCGACCGTTTGGAAGACGTCAAAGCGAAACAATTTAAATCCAGCAGATTTGACCATTTTGTGAATTTATTAAGGAACGGTTAAGCTCACAAACCCTTGTGCTATAATGTCAGCTATAATTTTTAGCAAACAAATACATGTAATTGTTTTTAATCTTTTTAATCTTCTTAAAGCCTTGCTGTGCGCTCCTGTGGCAGACATTTGCAGCAGATCTAAACACTCGGTCCACATTTCCGGGTTGTCTCAGCGGTGACGCGTCACGTCAGCGGTGGATGACGCGTTACGTCAGCGGTGGCGTAGGTGCGATCTATATTATGGTGCAACCCATTTATGGATTTTTCCAATTTTTTGGCAATAATTGGACAAAGCGATCTATATAATGGTGCAACTTTTATTCCGGAAAATACGGTAACCTTTATTCACAAGCTCGGAGAAGAAAACCCTCATGAGAACCTCTTTGACAGGTCGCACACTTGATCGGTTAATAGCTCTGGTTTCCAAAGAAGATGGGGATTTAGGCCTCAACTCAAAGTCTACCACTTATCCATTTTCACTTGTAAATCTAAATAACGCTCATCTCTTCAAGGTACCGGTACTCCGTACAAACTACCAAAACTAAAAATGCTATTGCCAACTACCGGTATATCAAATAGTATAGTTTCAAAGAGTTTACTCCACTAGTTCTCCCACTTATTCTGATATGCAATTCTGAAATACAGGTATGCACTGGTTGTTAATGAAGATGTGCACATTCTTGATAGAGGAATGTGGTTCGATAGAGTGAAGGAAGCAATCTCTGTGAAAAGAACCCATCCATCATTAAACAGGGGCGGGGGTCTCCGTGTTCAACTGTCCCCCTTACAATGCTGTTATTGCTAGTATCACTCAGCCCTCTGTGAACAGCAAGCGGCCATCGGGGCGCTAAAAACAATTATTAAGGCTCTCACGATCTATTGTTAAGTGCTGTGTTGTCATCATTGTATGTTCTTATACAAAGTACAATTATGAAATTGGGTCTCTGTTTTTAACTCATCGCACCTGGGATACACCCAGGTGGAGCAGTAGGCAGCTACTGAGCGCCCGGGGAACAATAAGGGATTGGGTATCTTGCTCAGAGACACCACAACATGTGGGAATGGCTGGGAGTTGAACCATGACTGTCTGGTCCCAGGTCTGCCTTACCTGCCCTACCTTTGCCCCATCTCGGCTCCATCTTGGTTAAGCTGATGGTCCTCCTTTTGCATGTGAATAGCTGGTTCTGGCTGTCTGCAGCAAACTGGTTGATCCACTAAGAGAAGTACTATTTACAGTAAGACTGAGCTTGTTACAAGGTCTCGGACTGAAGAAGTATTTTGGATAAAATATGAAACGTTTCAACAAGCAAGAATCCGTCCAGAGAACCCGACTCAACTTTGTTAGATTGTAAATGAAGCACTTTAATCTACACCAAAACATCAAAACTGTTAAGACCTCAATTCTAAAGAGCTCTTCCATGGGCATTGCCATGGTTGGCCTATGTTTAGGTACTTTGGCTGTTTTAGTAGGTAAAGAAACGCAATTAGTAATTGGACAGGTTCATAAATATGGCTTACAATTTTTATTTAATCAAAATTATATATGGCAAGAAAATTTGTATATTTTAGTTATTTTATGCATTTCTTTCTACCAGTGTCCATGGCATTGCATTGAGTACCTTTTAGCCTTTATTTCTTAAGGGGAAAATGAGCAAATAGTTGATTACATCAGCTAACAAATAGTATAGGTGAAATACAAGCCTGAAAAATAGATCAACCAAACTAAAAGACAAATCAACCTATAGTGGTAAACCTATAGTTAATTGGATTGGACTTTAATGTTTTCTACGCAATCAAAACAAACGTAACTACCGTAAAAGTCTTTCTTCTAACAAACAAAATCACTAAGAGCTGACGTCTGCTTTATTCTCGTTTAAATTTCCAATCTCTGTCAGTCTGTCAAACTAAACTGCCAAACAAGGGACGGAAAAAAGCTTGTATTGTCCGAAAAAAGTCACAGAGGACTGGACAGTTTCTTAAGAAATATGGCACATGGGTGTCTCGTTTCAGCTTGCCAATAGTCTCATGCACACTCACACATAGACAGAAACATACAGACACACACACACACCCCTACCCCTTCAGGGCCTTCCTGTTCCGGACTGAGTGAACAAACGAGGCCCACATGAAAATAAGAAACGTTAGCCAAGTCACTGCTTTGTGGACCACAGCCATAAAGAA
>JBBPBX010071640.1:0-12423 GCA_038048925.1 Garcialebias charrua | reverse complement strand
CCAGTGCCCTTTTATGTGCACGTTAAGCAAACACAACACACACCTCATGTTACCAATTTCTACCTCCAAGTAATCACCATCACACAGCACATATGACTGTTTGGGTCAAAATACATCATATAACTTTAAGTAAACCGTACAATAGTTCATAATTTCTTATTTGGCAACCTTACCTGGCATAGAAACTACAGTGGATCCACATAAAGAGGTCTGTTTTTGTTTATTTGTCCCAATAAACATTTAAAAAACACAATACTCCCTTCTTTGTCCATCTGCTGGGATAATCTTATTCAACACTAGCTGTGTTTCCATCCATTTTCATTTCGTATTTTGAGCTACCTCGCAAATATGTAAATACAAATTAATGCAGATCAGAAGTGTTTCCATCTACTGGCTTGAAGCGCTTCTACCAAGCCGCGCACAGCGTCATTACGTCAGACGTCAGCACTGCGCATGTCTACAGTAAACAGGAAGTAGCGGTTGAAAACAGAACCCGGCCACACATCTCGTCAAAATGGAGAGAATATTTCAGGTACGTGTTGCTATCGGGCGAGTTGTATTTATTCTGTCATGCCAACTAGTTTTAGCGATGTTACATGTTGTCCGGAGCGGAAACAGCTGAACGTCACGTGACGTGAATTTTCGCTACGTCAGAAATGAGTCGGAAAATGTGTTTCCATTTGTCGTTTAGCGCATCTCAAATCCCAAAAACCACCTCAAGCGAGCGTAAAAACTTTTTAGCGTAATTCAGGAAGTAACCTCGCAATTTGCCGTTTCCATTAAGCTTTTCTGCTGCGCTATTTCAAATTGCGCAGCTAGAAACCTTGATGGAAACACGGCTACTGAAGACTTGGAAGAGCAAAGCTGCTGAGTGTGAAGGACTGATAAAGATCAGTAATGAGTAAACAGACAGCTTTTTTCCTGAAGCCCCGTTTACACAAGAACAGCCTTAGTATTGTGTTTTTTCTATGTTTATTTGGGGGTAATAAACAAAAAAAGAACAAGTTTATGTGACAACAATGTAGTTTCCATCCCAGTACAGTTGCCAGATGTGTTTTCAACACAATATTTAAGTACTGTATATCTTAGCTCTGCTGCATTCATTGTTGATGCAGTGTCTGCATGATCACAGTTATGTCCAAACTAACGTCTTTTCGGATATTAGATTTTAAAGGTTTTGTTCCTACATGCCTAAAAATGTGATTAGCACAAAAAACACTCTGCTCTCTGCCATTTATTGTAACTGTTGTTATTGCAGAATAACTTTTGACTACATAGTGCAGGTAGTGTAGTGTACAAGTGAGCATTTGACACTTTTCCAGAAATGTAAAGACCAGAGTTATCACAGTAGGTGCGTTAGACCCAAGTTCAGGCAGACATGGGAAACATGAAGTAAAATAAAAATAGATTTATTAATGAACAAAAACAAAAGACTGATGTGGCAGCAGTAACCCAATCAATTATGAAAGGGAAAACACAAGCAGGACCAAGACATGAGATTGGGGTTCAGAATAATGAGCCGACAGTGAGGCGGTGAGAAGGGATGGTTTAAATCAAATCCAAAGTGTTCTTGTATTTTCTAGTCAGTTCAACTAATGTATTTTCAAAATGTTCACAAAATCTATACAACAAATTTCCTCCCAAAAATTCAGAATTCTTCATGTGTGTCTGGAGTCCATGTTATGAGCACAAGAGCTGTGACTGAATGGGAAAAATGACCTAGTTTCTTATGATTAGAGCCACCAGCTCCAAAAGTCAATGCAATAACTGTGATACTATTTAAATTTTAACTTACTTCAGGATATTTTCATGTTTAATCTTCTCTACATAGAAATCTAATCTGTAAGCTTGTGTAAAGTAGAATCACTGAGTTTTGCGTTGCCAACTAATGGCTTGTACTACACCCATTAAAGAGGTTGCACAGCGTTGTGGTGATCAAATGGATTTAATACTAATTTGTCTAACATTGCCAACAGAAGTTTTAGCAAGATGTTCGATTTATGTATTTTTTTTTACCAAGATGGAATATTAAAAATATACAAAAGCTTAGCATTCCTTGAAGGAGTGCTTGTTGCTATGATGTTTCATGTCAGACTTTTCAACAAAAATCATCTTATGATGAGAAGAAACAGAGTTCTATCTGGTTTGGTCTAACCTTGTAAATGATGTTATGTACTATCGTAAGATATTATGAAATCTTTGTGCTCACAGAATATTTTGCAGAACACTATATGCTACTACTGCACCATTTTTTTCTCTCCCAATTATTAATATTTCTAAATTAAAGCAAACTTTGTGGCATAGTTCATTGGTTGTGGCAGCCAAACAGCTCCCAGCTACTACCAAACCAATTTTTAGCTCAGTAACTGTAAAATAAACTGCTTAATGTCAATTCTTGGGATTTAATGCCACTTGGCTGCATGTGATGACCGTCTTCAATTAGAATAATGTCAAAAGTGAATGAGATGCTGATCAACAGCTTTTGTTTTTTTTATGCTCCCTTCTTCAGGGGTCACCACAGTGAAGTAACTCACATGAAGACTTAGCAATTGTTTTTATGCCAGATGTCCTTCCTGACACAACCACAGACCACTGAGCTACCACATCCCTCTGTGTTGAGCAGAGAGCTGCTATCTAGGCACATGGTGGAGCAGATGGTGGGGATTAAGGGCCTTGCTCAAGGGCCCAGAGTGGAGCAAATGAGGTTGGAGGCAGGTGTGGGTGTTTCACCTATCCCGTCCATATTTTGATGTTGTCAGTACTGGGAGTTGAACCAGCGATGTTCCGATCACAGGCCCAGCTTCTCTGATCTCTGCATCACCACTCCCAGTTGTTGATGTAGATCAACAACTACTGATTTATGTTTTTTTTTTTTATTCCTTAAAATTTAAGGAATTTTTAATTTACTAAAATAAAATAAAATAAAAACAATTAATCATTAAATTACATTTCTAAAATAATGGATTTTTTTTATTAAAATTAAATTAAATCTTTTTTTTTCTTCCTGCTGGTGGATCACACTGGTCCCTCTCCAGACATTTGTTACTCCAAACTACATTGGTTAAAAAAATAAAAATAAATAAACAGATAAAAAAACAAACTTTCCTCAATTATTATACACAATGTAACTCTTATCCACACGATTATCGTGCACCACAAGCATTAAGGTTTACTTACATTCCCTGTTATATATCTGTCACTCATCTTGAAAACTGCAAATATTCACTATTCATATTCCTGGGTGATGGGAGCCATTAGTATACAGTACATTGCTTTTTGTTTTTTTGTGTGCTGCCTGGACATTTTTCAAGCTATAGCTCATATTTCTGCAACGTTCCATCTGGACTTGTTTCAGAGGTTAGTCTGGTCAGCATGCAGTAAACAAAACCAAATGGTTTCCACTGGATGTGTTTTCCATCAAACATCGTGTCTTCTCTGCTCCACACCATTCTGTGGTGTTTCCAGCTGTGAGGGGGCATCATCAGTGGATATTTTCCAGCTGGTGTCTTTATAGATGAACACAAACCTCATTCTTACTTCCAGTATGTTACGTACTGATGATCTGAGACTCTGCAGTCAGTATCTTTTGCTTTGAGCACCTTTTATATAAAACTTTTTTTTTTACCTTACAGAATCAATGAATTTAGGCTGTTCTGATTTTAACAGCAGCATCAAACATCATTCCATTATATTCATTCATTTACAATACAACTTCTTTGTGAAAGCTTCAGCCATAAAGCTACTGCGTTGAGTACATTGGCATGAGAAGCTTTTGTTATGGGGGGCACACTGGTGGGGGAGTCTGGGGGTCCTCCCCCTGACATTTTTAAAGAAAATAGACATCATTTCCCGCATTCTGGTGTGTTTTAATTAGTTGTTAAACATCTATGTTTACCTACATCAATAAACACTTGATTCAATAACTATTTTAGAGAGCTCGGCACAAGAATAACCTGACCAACAGCTCTCCTTGTATGAAGAGAGCACACTCTGCTTCTCCCATGCATCCTACTCCCTACCCATGCTGGTCAACAACTGCTTGCAATAATGTAGTGCTAAGCTAGTGCACAACACAGAGGCGCCTCCCCCTCCCTGTTGTAAGAAACCAGGAAAACTTGGCGTGGACTTTTAGTGGTTTGAGTATTCTCTTATGCCTCTTTTCCACCGCTCGGCTCGGCTCGGGTTGGATCGGCTCAGATCGGCTCAGTTCGGGTCGGGTCACATCTATGTTCTGTTTCCACAGCTTTTTTGTACCCCTTCTGTGGGCGGGGTCCAGAATCCTACTCGTCTTACCACATGGTGGCAGTAGTGTTCCCTCAAGCTATTTACTACAGTACTAGCCACCACTAGAAGAAGAACACAATAAAGGCTTTGACAGAATGTTGTGAAAGAGATGTCATGCTATAATGAGTACCTCATGAGCTGTAATCTTTAAACCCAATTCATAATCCTACCTTGTTGCCTTCTTTAAACCCATGTATTTTCCAATTTAGTATTTTTACAATAAAGATGTATTAAAGCATATTTTATTATTTAGTTATGCACAAGGTGCTTGATAAAGTTGCAAAACCATATTTGTCTGAGCTGCTTCAACCTTCCTGCCCTCCCCGATCTCAGATCAGCTGAGCAGTTGCTGCTGACAGTCCTCAAAACATTTTAAATCTTATTTAAAAACACACACTTATTCCTTGGCTTTTAACACGTGATCTTATTCATTCATTCAATTCATTCATTCAACCTTTATTTATACAGGCTAGCCTCGTTGAGTCATGGGGACTCATTTACAAGAGGGACCTGTCTCACTCACACCAAACAACCATCCACTCTCACACTCACACCTAGGGTCAATTTAGAGTCACCAATCAGCCTAACGTGCATGTTTTTGGTCTGTGGGAGGAAACCGGAGTACCCGGAGGAAACCCACGCATGCACGGGGAGAACATGCAAACTCCACCCAGAAAGGCCCCCGGACCGGGATTTGAACCGGCAACCTTCTCGCTGAGAGGCAGCAGCTCTACCAGTTGTGCCACCATGCTTATCTTTTATGGCATGTTAACACACCTGCAGTAAGACTGGTATATGTATTTATTTTTGTATGCTTTTTATAGTTTTTAATTAACTTGTCTTTTATGTTATTGTACAGCACTTTGGTTGACCCTGTGGTTTTTAAAATGTGCTTTATAAATAAAGTTGATTTAAAACATCACACTGTGATCTTTGAAACTGCCAGTGTCTCCCTGGTAAAGTTGCTGCTGGGTGGTAGATGGTAGATGGATGGTCTGTGAATTCTTTAACTTTAAACTGTCCAAAGGACTTTGGCCACTTTTAATTTTTGACTTTTTTTGTATGACTTCATCCTAGAACCAAATAATTTATAACGTAATAACAGTTGAGCAGATTCTAATAATCTTTATCTTATGATTCTTTAAAGGTCAAATGCAAATGGAAAGTTCTCTTAACTTCCAGTATGGATTTAAACACAATACACACTTCACATTATAAAATAAGTTTAGGAAATTGAATGTTCGAGGACACCACTTAAGAAAATATAACGTTTAATAGGAAAAGTTTGAAGTGACAAACAGAAGTAACAAATTTCCATCTGGTGTCTCACGTCTTCCTCCAGAAGATGACACAGGTTGTTGAATTCTGGTGATTTTCTTCTGTTGACTGTAAAAGAAAAATGTGATTAATTTAGTCCAGAAACTGTTTTTTTTTTTAAACAACACAGTGTGATCACAACATGTTCATATACTAAATGTATCCTGTTGGAGTTATTTGAAATAAAATTCAATGTGTTATAGACATAAATGTGTCAAGCTACCTCCATTAATTTTCTCCCTTGTACTTTGTATCACATATTATCAATTCTATCAAAAACCACATAGCTGATATTTTTCAAAAAAATATAGTGTGATCACAACATGTTCATATACTAAATGTATCCTGTTGGAGTTATTTGAAATAAAATTCAATGTGTTATAGACATAAATGTGTCAAGCTACCTCCATTAATTTTCTCCCTTGTACTTTGTATCACATATTATCAATTATATCAAAAACCACATAGCTGATATTTTTCAAAAAAATATAGTGTGATCACAACATGTTCATATACTAAATGTATCCTGTTGGAGTTATTTGAAATAAAATTCGAATTTTTATAATTTATTTTCGTTGTGCAAGCACAGGTTTGGAAGAAGTCAAAGCGAAACTACTTTAAATGCAGCAGATTTGACCACTACGTGACAATATTAAAGCGTGGTTGAGCTCAGGAACCCTCGTACTATAAAGTCAGCTATGAAATATATTTTATATCTGTTCATTGAGCTACATTTTAAAGACATAAAGCCGCTCGCGCGCCACGCGTTGCTCGTGGCGAACCTACTTTTTAAAATCCTGCAGTTTTGAGCAATACGTGATTTTATTAAGGACACGTTCAGCTGAAGACCCATCTTTACTATAAATTTAAAAACAAATAATTGTTTTTACCGTGTTATTCATGTAAAGTCCTGCCGTGATCGCTTCCCAGTCGCTTCCGTGAAAACAGCTCGAGTCTCCTCCTCCCTCCTTCCGGAGCGGGTGAGCTAGCCTCAGTACCCCTCTGAAACCACACCAAAAATCTCAGGAAATCTCGCGCGGCGCAGCACGGAATATCCGGTGGGAAAGGATGAAAGGGGGTCTCTGCGAGGCACATATGACGTAACATCCGACCCGTGCCGACCGGTGGAAAAGGGGCATCATTAAACAAGTGGAATGGATTCATTCACAAAGAAAAAGAAACAGTGCTGGGTGAACTAATGTTTAATGGTATATGTGTGTGTGTGTGTGTGTGTGTGTGTGTGTGTGTGTGTGTGTGTGTGTGTGCGTGTGCGTGTGTGTGGCGGGGGGTACAAACAAATATATTTTAAATGTGAGGGGGACACATCCCATTAACATATAATCGTTGCGATGCCAATAATTGAGTGTAGCAATTAACACAACCTTTAGAGACACTCAACAATAACATGAGGTATAAAGTGTCTCTGTCCTCTGTCTTCTTCTGCTGTTCAGAACTAAAGCCAGAATGTCTGCTTTTTGGTGCTGCCATGTTTTAATTATAAAGCTAGAGGCTGAACCTTCGACATGTGAAACCCAGGGCCAAAGGTGGGCATCAGACCGCCAGGGAGCGCTAATCCGCTGATAGCGGACCTAAACAATTTGTTAGCGCTATAGCGGATTGACTAACTTTTATAATTCATAAGCGGATTTGCGCTATTTTTATTTAAAATGCAGTACCGCTAATAACTAATTATCTATCAGTAAAAACGAAAAAAAAAATTTACGGGCTCTTAAATCAACCGGACGACTGCTCACGGACCACATCCGGTCAGCGCCGGATGTGGTCCGTGAAAAAAAGCGGTCCCCGCTAGAGAGAGCGTGTATAGCAGTTAGCAGCCAGTGTGTTACTCTGCAGCCTTATTGCTTGTTTTCGAAGAGTCAAACGAAGAGTTTTTAACATGGAGGGTGAACTTATGGATGTTTCTCAGCGGCCTACGCGACGCGTCAGCGCCTCATTTGCCCTGCTCAAAATGGCGGCTGGCCACAGAAGCGAGCCCACACGGACTTTACAAGAAAACACGGTAAAAACAATTATTTCTTTGCTGAGAAAAAATATATTTCTTAGCTGACTTTATAGCACAAGGGTTTCTGAGCTTAACCGTTTAACGAAATGGTCAAATCTGTTGGATTTTAAAAAGTAGTTCGCCATTTCAAATGGCAAACTACTTTCTTTCATGCAAATGGCCCACGGGTTGGACGGCTTTATTTCTTTAAATTTAGCTAAATAAATGCTTAAAAGTATATATTTCTTAGCTGACTTTATAGCACAAGGGTTTGGGTTAGGGTTCTTAAGCTTAACTGTTTCACGAAATGGTCAAATCTGCTGGATTTAAAAAAGTAGTTCGCCATTTGCACGTTAGCGCTTTAGAATTAGCTTCCGCTAGCTTTGCTAAGACATAAGCACTTTTGAAATTGCGGACCTAAATAAATTAATAAGCGCTTTAGAAATAGCGGAACTAATTTTTGGATTAGCGCTGCCCAGCACTGACCAGGGCAGTGACCACCACATTCCTCAGTGAGCATTTTAACTTACTTTCATCAAGGAACACAACAAACTGCAAGACAAATGCTGGGGCTAATAAAGAAAAATCTAAATTCTAATTCATAAAAAAAAATGGTAGTGACAATTTGAAAATGTTTAAAATTTGGTTTCAAAGTACACAATAGGGATGACTCTCAACTACTACCACACCTAACTTACATAGCATAGTTTTTTTTTTACTGCTAAAATTAACTAGCTTTGGCAACCATCTTGAATCATGTTGACTGAAAGTTAATAAGTTGTAAATGGAAATCGATTACATCTGAAGGCTTCATTAGAGAGCATTCATTGGAGAGCATCCTGTGCTCCAGCATCAAAGTGTGGCATGGAGGTAGCACAGCTGCAGAAAGATAAGCTTTGCAGAGAGTGGTGAAAGCTGCACAGAAGTCTGTTGGTGTAAGCCTCCCCACCATCTCAGATATCTACACCTCCAGATGCAGGAAGAGGGCCACCACCATCATGAAGGACCCCGCTCGCCCAGCACACACATTTTTTGCCCTGCTCCCCTCAGGAAGGAGGTTGAGGAGCATTAAGTGTAGAACCACCAGACTGAGGAACAGCTTCTACCCTGAGACTGTTAGACTCATGAATATCTAACCAGGATAATCACTGTGAAAATTACTGTGAAAAAAAAATCCCTGCAATGCCACTTGATTGTTGATATGTGCTGCTGACTATCCATGATGCTATCTCATGTTGCTGATTTCTTTCATGTTGCTGTGTTCATTCGTCCTCATCTGATCACACAGACTCATGTTCGTGCTGCTGTTGTTTGGCACATTGTTTTGTACTAGTAGTGTTTAGTATACAGGCATTCTTAGTTTAGTGTGTTTCTTAGTTCATATCTTAGATCTTATTACTGGTTTTCTTTACAATTTGTATTTTTGTTGGCTGTAACTGGGACCCTCTGTAAATAGTTTCGTTTCACCTCATGTACCACATGTGATGTGAATGACAATAAAGAGACTTTGACCTTGACATCATTAACATCTGTCCAGTGGTTCATGAGATATTTTTTGCTAACAGAGAAACAAATACATGCACACAAACCCAAGCAATATTCATTCACCTTTATTTATACAGGCTAGCCTCATTGAGCCACGGGGACTCATTTACAAGAGGGACCTGTCTCACTCACACCCAGGGTCAATTTAGAGTTACCAATCAGCCTAACATGCATGTTTTTTTTGGATTATTATTATTATTAATATTATTATTAGTAGTATTATTAGTATTAAAAATAATAATAATGTTAATATTATTATTATTACCCTAATGCCAGAATTAATAATAAATAATAAAGACTGTGGCATTTTTGATTTAATTTNTATATATATATATTTTTTTTTTTTTATTAATATATTACTTATATTATTAATATATTACTGCATATTGAAAGAATGTTCATAAAAACAGAATACAAATGTTGTATTTATCTCTGTACATTAATGTAATTGCATTCTGACATGTGAATTGATTGTGTTTTTGTTTAACCGGAAACAAAACAGATTACAGTATTGTCATACATTTAAATGTTGTGAACTGTTTTGTGCTGCTGTTCGGCATATTGTTTTTATGATATTAGTGCTTAGTGTATATTTAGTTTATGTTTTTTCTTGTTCATATCTTAGATCTTTTTACTGTTTTTCTTTACATTTTATTGTGGGATGTAACTGGGAGCCCGTGTACATAATCTCGTTCCATCACATGTACCACATGTGGTGCGAATGACAAATAAATCTCTCTGACTCTGACTCTGAGAATTTGGACTTGTAAACGATATATCACTTAAAGATAGATTCTTGATTTCAGGACAACATGGTAGAGAAATTGCTTTTGTTTGTACAAAGTGTTTACTGTAAGTCAACTGCTCCTTCTTCCCATGAGGCTTCTCTCGTTGGGGACCATACTTAATTTCCACTTTAGATGAGTGGAAAGAGAGTGCAAATGAGATGAAAGTGTTCATTTGACCTCAGTTTCAATTAATCTTTGAGGGGGAGTACTTACAACTCAAATGCATTACATGGAGAGCGATGAAACAATGCATGAGATCCCTTGTGGATTCAAATTCACATCCAGAGGATTGATAATCTTTTATGAATTTGCTTTTAATAAACAGCAGTTCAACCTGCATGCATGTTCCAGCTCAAGTTGGTAAATTTGTGCATTTCATTTGGGTGACAATTAGCTTGCAAAAAGTACATGTTTTCTGGGCTCAAGGGACAATTATTGTGCAGTGAGCTGGCAATTTGTCATGTTTGTAACACAATAGGATAAAACATTAACCCACAGTGGGATTAGTTGAGTTATGAAGCTGCCATGTAAATTATCATAAGGACTCACTCTTTCCCATCCTCTGACGCTCAGAGTGGCAAAAGTGTATAAAGAAAACGGCAGTGTTGGCTACATGAGTCTGTCACAGGCCACTGATCAGATGACAGGACCATGTAAAACCGTTAGAGGTCTCCTTTGTGAATAAAAACCCGAGACCTTCAGAAAATCTCTACAAAAAAAAAAAAATCAGCCACTTTCCAACATTAAAATTCCTCGTTGCTTCAACATTTTCTGTGCGGCTGAGAAGATCCCAGCCCTGTGTGGACATGATTATGATTGCCCCCCCTCGCCACAGCCAGTGACGGTGAGAAAATGTCCAACAGAATCTGTTAAAGGAGAACTGCCGCAACTGGATGCATGTCACACAAAACATCCAATAAAAACGTGATGTTGCTTTTGAGCTTTATGAGGTGTGATGGGAGTTGTGGAAACATTACACACATGTTCCAGTTTAATCAGTTTACACATCTTGTTTTATTTCTTAGGTTTAATGAGGTTCTTTATTGTCATTTGCAAAGGTGGGCTGATGACCGCCAGGGACCGCTAATGCGCTAATCCGCTTACAGCGGACCTAACGTTTTTGTCAGCGTAACAGCGGAGTGACTAACTTTTATAATTCATAAGCGGATTTGTGCTATTTTTATTTAAAATGCAGTACCGCTAATAACTAATTATCTATCAGTAAAAACGAATAAACTTATTTACAGGCTCTTATGCTGGCTCCGTAGCTGCTTGTTTTACCTTTTTCCCCCTTCACCGTAAAGAGCAGAGAGGAGGGAGGGTTGGAGGGGGAGCAGAGGGGAGAACAGACGCGGATCTACCATGTAGGCAAATGATGCCGTTGCTTGGGGCCCCAAATCAGCAGGGGCCCCGGCCCCGCCCCGGCCAGTCACCTACATCACTAACATTGCTCATGCTTGTTAATGTACATTTAACATAAAAATAATTATAGTTACGATGAAAACGATCATTAAAAACGCAATACAAAAACCGGTCGATTTCTGTATCCCCCTACTAAAAATGGACTATTCCATCTTGACATCTTCCGGGTCAGAGGTGAACTCGGGTGCTAACGTTTATGGCTAGCTGGTTGCGCTCGGTCTCTTCATAAATCCGCAGAGAACCCCGCTGTTTCAAGCCAAATTAACGCGGCCGGAGGATTGTATTGTGTGTTTTGTGTCCACCACTCGACGGTGAGTCGTTTGTTTTATGTATTTGGGTTCCTTTTATGTAGAAATGCGGTGGCGACACGCCCGTGTATTTGAGATTTAAAAGTGGTCTTAGGGATTAAAAGATCATTCTCATTTTGTTAATTTTGTGGCCGAATAGAATATATGTACGTAAAGTATTAAATAAATCCTTTGATTTTTGTAATTTCATCCTTTTAGGATCATTTTAGTTACTTTTCATTAAATCTGTTGACTGCCTATAGAATTTTGGAATTGGTTTAATTTATTTTTCGGTTGCGCAACAAAAAAGAAATTACTATTTGTTTTTTGAAACAATATTGAAGTAAATTAAGCTTAATTGACTCTTATATGAATTAAACTTGGATACAACTTGGAAGTGCACTTTAAAACTTGATCTCTAACTTTAATTTTACCTGTACTGTTGATGTGGTCTTTGAATTGAAGTTATAATAATAATAATGTAATAAACTTTATTTGTATAGCACCTTCCTGCAATGCCTTGCATTGACCAAGGTGCTTAACAGATATAGGATAATCTAAAAAAATAAATACAAAGTATGTGCATGTGTAATGAAGAATATAATTTGTACGTGCAGCTGTTAATACATGTAAAGTTTTTTTTAAATGTTTGTTGCTCTTTTTGCCAACTGTGATGTTTCTTCTGTCCAGGACTGTAAATATCCAGGTGGGTCAGGAGGAGTTAATGGGAAGCTGCTGCTGTGACGTAAGAGGTAGGATAAAGGTGTATAACAGTTCA